>CAUYRT010068197.1:0-58729 GCA_963574885.1 Lepilemur ruficaudatus | reverse complement strand
CTCCTGAGTAGCTGGGACTACAGGCATGTGCCACCATGCCTGGATAATTTTTTCTATATATTTTTAGTTGGCCAATTAATTTCTTTCTATTTTTAGTAGAGACGGGGTCTCACTCTTGTTCAGGCTGGTCTCAAACTCCTGACCTCGAGCAATCCTCCCGCCTCGGCCTCCCGAAATGCTAGGATTACAGGCGTGAGCCACCGCGCCTGGCTAATACAACACTTTGATCTCATTAAAGGCCATGAGGGGCAGGTTTCTTCCGCTGCTTTTATAGTACCTTCTAGACAAAGGAGCTTTGAGTCTGGTGCTTTTCAGATATCACACATTCTCCTCCTGTCGCCAGTATGTCGTCTATTTCTGGAAAGGAGCCCACAGGTGTAGCATGACTGAGACGAACAGGTGCCAATAATTACCGCATGTTTGTCCCATTCCCTGCCGGGGTGGGGACACCCCAGGAGGGTTTTTTTAAGGGAATTCCCTGTCACTGGGCTGCATCGCTGGGCCACCGCTCCTCTTCCTGACATTCCTCTATTGGGCTCCCACGTCCATTCCATCTCCGACAGGGAAAGTTCTTCATTCTGCAGAGCGTGTGCTTTATTGTAGAAATTGAGCACACCGAAAGAAAAGCTTCCTACCATTATCCAATAGTAGACTCCAAGCACATCCCGTACCTAGCACCGTAATCAGTGCCAAGACGAAGATTGGGGTGGCAGACACCGGAAAGAGAGTTCACAATCTATCGGATTATTGTTATAAAAGAAAATAATTCAAGAGTAACAGAAATGGTGCTTCATGCCATGAAAACAGTAAGTATATTTGGCCCAAGATTTGTGTGGCTTAACCTGGACTGGGCCTTGAATGACAGAAGAAAAGAAACAGAAGCTGGTAGGACCGGTCTCTCTATGAGCCAAAGCCAGTTGGATGCCCCATTTGTCCTTCCTGTCGGCCTCCCTTCCAGAATGTAGCCCCACGTGTGCGCAGTGGAGTCCACAGAGAACCTCAGTGGAATTAAACAGGCCAAATGTTTTGGTCCCACGTTGATGTTCCCCCATGAGATTGCTCAACACTTAGAACCCAATTCTCAGAAAACACAAAACTAAAAAGCTGCAACTAAGTTAACAAATTCCCCGTTTTCTACAGAGAACCAGATGATTCTGTGCATCTGTTTGTGAACAGCTTTTCTCCAAAGGGAGAATTTTAAGCAGGAAACAACTAGCAAGAAATTTTGGAAGCAGGTACAAGAGCAGTGCAAAAAGGCCTAGTCCCAGAAAGTATGGAAGGAGTTGGTGCTCAGGTCCCAAGAAGAAGGAATGCAGTCCCCAGGCATGGTACAGCCCCATCCTAGGGGTGGCCGTGACAGTCACTTCTTGCTACAGGCTTACGTCCACCCCAAGTGTGACCTCCTGGCCACAGGGGACAGGCTTTGGCTGTATGAGCAAGGGTACATTCCTTAATTCCTCAGATGGAGAACAGGTTGATCCTACCTACCTCAAAGAATTTGGATATCGGAGACAATAAAACAAGGATTTAGTACTGGGCCTCAGGCAGAAATTACTCACATGGCATTTATTACCATTGTCAATCATCATAATTTCAATATCCCCTTCCTCCCTATCAAAGCTTCTTCTTTCTTTCTTTCTTTCTTCTCCTTGCTAGACTCCGATAACTAGAAAGTTACATACTCAGATCCCCATAGGATTTTCTTCTCCTGTTAGAGCTTTGGGTCATCTTGGTTTAATCAGTCCTTTTAAAGAATCACCAGCCATTCTTCTGGCTGACATTTTAATCAGGTTTTCCCAAGAATCCCAAAGGAGGAGGGGAAATGGAATTGCAATGAAAAAAAAAAATCCACTCTTCTGTACATGCCAGTAAATTATAACTCTGCGGCCGCCTCGGAAAAAAGAACAAAAGACACACGGCGGAACATTTTTCTGGCTGAAAAAATTGACAAAGCAGTAGAACCCAATTCTTTGCAGTGCCGATGGGGAGTGGAGGGCCAGACAGGGCCAGCGAGCAAGAGCGGTTCTGCAAAGCGTGTCCTCACAGCTACTCTAACGCGATGCTGAAAGTGTTCACAGGACAGCTTTGGGATAGAAGCGTCTGCTTCTCTGCAAATATCCTTTAAAAGACAGAAAAGGAGGATGCCTTTAAGTACCCAATATAGAAGCTAGTATTCAAATAATACTCAAGGCTTTGTGCTCCAGTGACGCATAATATCCAGTTGTTCACAATATTCTTCCTGGAGAAACTCTTTCCAGCCCTGTGGTCAGGTCTCCCCTGCAGCATCTTCAATTAGTCCTGGAGATCACTCTAGAATAGATGTCTGTCCCAGTGACATGGGTCAGTCTAGCTGCTGCAATGGAGGACGCAGCAGAGCAGGAATCAGACAGCCTGGGTTTGCATCTTAGCCCACCACTTCTCTACTCTGTGCCCTTGGGCAAGTCACTCAACCTCTCTGGATCCACAGCCACCTCGTCTGCAAACCAGAGATACAAATGCTCCCTTCTAGTTCAGGCTGTGTCGGGGTGGAGTGGAGCAATGCATGCAAAGAGCTCAACACGCTGCCTGGCTCACAGAGCATCCTTCGTCTCCAATGTTTGGCAGAGAGAAGCCCAAGGAGAATGGGGATCAGACAGCAAGAAGGAAGTAAGACCAAGCATGAAGTCCTGACGGTGTCTGCCAGCTCCTATCCTCCTCCCTACACCACGCTGATTGCACTCCCCATGGGAGCTGGAAATCTTAACCAGCTAGTAACAATTGCCATTCGTGTTGGTTTGCTGGAGCTGCCATAACAAAGGACCCCACACCGGGTGGCTTCAATAACGGCAAGGCTCTGTCTCACAGTTCTGGAGGCTGGAAGTCTGAGACCCACGTGTCTGGAGCACTGGTTCCTTCTGGGGGCTGGAGGGAGACTCTGCTTCATGCCCCTCTCCTAGCTCCCTAGCTTTGGGAGGTTTTCTGGCAATCTTTGGAGTGCCGTGCTTGGAGATGCCTCACTCTGATCTCTGCCTCCATCTGCACATGCTATTCTCCCAATGTGCATGTGTCTGTGCCCAAGTTCTTCCTTCCCATGAGGTCAACAGTCCTGTTGGATTCAGACCCACCCAAGTGACCTTATCTTAGAACTAATTCCACCTGCAACAAACTTACTTCCAAATAAGGCACGTTCCGAGGTACTAGGAGTTAGGTCTTCTATGCATGAATTTGGGGCAAGAGAGGGAGACACAATTCAATTTACAACGACACTTATTAATTAGCCTTGTGACCCTGAGCAAGTCACTTAGCCTTAGTGCCTCAGGTCCTTAGAGCCAGTGCAAGGACTGTAGCAGAGCTGCTGGCACGTTCCCCCCTCCCGTGGGCCTTGTCGTTGTGGTGCTGGCTGCCCGAACTTCAGTGGCCTGAGGGCTTTGTCTGGCAGCCACAGTCATTCTGCCTGTGCCACACCAGGCTGGAAGTTCCAGAAAAATCATACGCACAGCGAGTGTTTTCCCTTAGAGCACCTCAAAGCCCTCAAATTGACTTTGAGGCCAAGGCTGCATGACTCATCATTGGAGAAGCAGCAAAGTGTGGTGTTTAGGATCACAGGCTCTGAACTAAACGTGCCTGGATTCCCACCACAGTTCTGCTACTTTCTAGAAGCACGATCTTGGGCACGTTGTGGATCTGGCTAAGCCTCAGCTTCCACGTCCAGAAAATGGGCATGATCGTAGTTGTTCTCTGAGGACTGAATAAGATAAAGTGTGAATAGCGAATACTAAGAGCTCAAGAGAAGTTATTTATGATTCTTACTCATTTATTTCTTTTTTAATACTGTAGAGATCGATCTGGCTGTTCCTATGACACTTTTCTCTTCCCCAAGGCCTTGCTGTTGCCACCTATACTTCCCTCCCGCATGCCTGCCATGCAGAAGGCACTCAATAAACCCTTCAAACAGTGAATGAATAAATGAATGATGCAGGACATATTTAAGCTTTTTATATTCTGCTGTCTCCAGAAAGGATTTGAGGAGACTGAGGAATTGTATGAGTCAGAGTTTATATGTTCTGACATACGAACCGTGCAAGGCAAAACACACAAGCAGAGATTCCAAGTAGCCCAAGATTGGGAGCCTTAATTAATTAATGCTAACTCTTCCAGTCCGAGCAAAGGCCTCAGGCTAATAACATTCTGAAATTGCTTAAAAGCAGTTATAGTCACAAAACCCACGTACACCAGGGGTCTGCTGGGAGCTTTAATAACATTACACCTGAGCCCTTTATGTCAGGAAGGAGCTCAAGAGACCGTTCACTGACTGAAGTAAGATGGGCAAAAAGCCTCGCTCAGCAAATAGCAAGCCATTAACTCGGTGTGTGTGGACAGTACCCAGGGAGGAAGTAATTGAGTCAATAAAAAAAAAATCAGAGTGGATAAACAGGCCAAAGTGGGGGCGGGAGGACATGCAAAACTGCTAGTTCCTGAGAAAATTCGGAACAAGACAAGCTGGAATATGTGGGTCACTCTATAGGAATTTTAAAGTTAGTACACATTGACTAAATGATAACAGTAATATTTAAATGATGTGATGCAATGGTAGTCATTTAATAAAAATAGTGGTTAAATTATATCATGCCTTACTATGTTCACTGCACTCTCCCAGGCACTTTGCCTGAATTTAATCCCCATTTAATCCTCACAACAGCCCCGCAGGTAGGGGGATTATCTCCATTTTATGTTTGAAGGAACTGAGGCACAGAGAGGATAAGTGATTTATTTGTCATGTATTATCTCATTTAATCCTCATGTCAATGCTTTGAAGGAGTTACCATTATGTGTTCTCATTTTACAGACAAGGAAACCGAAGCACAGAGAGGTCAATAGTTTGGCCAAGGTCACACAGCTAGTAAGTACTAACTCAGAGTTCAGAGCCAGCTGACTGTCCCCAGGGCCGGGACTAACATGCTGGTTGCTACGTTAAATATATTTAGATTCACCTCAAAGAATATCTAACACGGAATTTTGGTTGTAAATTCATAGCAATAATAGCAAGCACTTTTATAGAGCTTATTATGGGCCAGGCACCGTTTCCAGCACTTTTAACACATAACTTATTCTTACAGCAGCCCTCTGAGGCATGCAGTATATTAAACCCATTTTACAGATGAGGAAACTGAGGAAGAGAGTTGAAGGGCCTGGCCGGGAGTCATGCAGTAAATCCTGGAGCCAGAGCTTTTGCATCCAGGTATCTGGGCCCAGAGTCTGTGTTTTTGACCACTCTGCTCTCCTGCCTAAGGATGATATTTTGATTTATTGTCGGACAATCTGGTGATCCATGCTGGCGAAAAAGAAATCAACAGCAGTGAATTTCCTTCAAGCCTCCTCTTATCACAGGGGAGTGTCTACATCATCGTTTTGTCTCAGTGCCAATCATTTCTTTTAAAACCGTCGGTCTCATCTGGAAGAAAATTTTCTTGTTCCCCAGAAAAAGGAAACGTAAGAATGGAAGCACAGCGCCACACGTCAGACCATAACGAGATGCGGAGGTGAGGCCACGGTGCATCCTGCACACCTGTCATCTCTGTCGCAAACGGCAAAGCTGCCGCCTGCGGGTGTGCTGCCCATGAGGAACTGGAGCTGCAGTTCCACTCCTGTGTCGCCCCTGCCTTTGGAGAGCAAGCCGGGACTTTATCTTTTCTATACCCTGCTGCTTCTTTTCCGTAAGTGCTATTGTGAGAACAGGTTCACAAGGGGATGAAGCCGGGCAACACCGGGCTGCTGAAAATACCTTTTGTAGCTCCCCATGGAATGCGAATGTGCCTGTCACTGCTGATGACTGCCCCGAAGGGACCCTCCTGAGCTGTAAGCGCCACTTGCTCTCCCTCTGCTAAAACATCTCCGTCTGCGGGAGCCGCAGCCACAAAAGATCAAACAAAATGGCTGGAAAGGATTAGTTTCCAATTTTTATGAATGTTCGAAACTCCAGAAAGGCCAGCTGGGTCTAGGGGCTTGCGTGCACCGGCAGTGAAATCTGTCCCACGAGGCAAGGCTTCTCTCATCAGTGATTCCTGTCTGCTAAACCTGGTAAGAGCAAAGTCTTGCGCAGAGTGTGCCCAAGGTCTGCAAATCAAAGGAGGAGCACCGGGGTCCGGACGCGGGGAGCCCTGATCAGACGTCCCCATCCTGGCTCCATGGCCATCTCAACACGCTCCAATGACACCGTATTGAAATCACCGAGGAGCGCGATGGCGCATCTCACCCAATGGGCAGTCACCTTTGTGATCAGAAAATAAGTTTTGTTTACTTTTGTTGCTGCAGAACTTGGCACCCAGCTAATACAAGCCCTCAGTAAATATCTGATGACTTGGGGTAGCGACTCAGAGGCAGTCTGGGCCGGCAGCGCCAGCCCCAGCTAACGTGCAAAACAAACCAAACTGGGGCTTGTTTCCATCATTCACTGAAAGCTCATTTCACTGTACTGGACATTTGGATACAGATGATCTCATTTTATACTCACAAGCAACCCTATTATATAAGGGACATAATTCTCCTTACTTTACAGACGAGGCAATGGAGGCTCGGAAGGATTTAGTAATTTGCCCAAGTTCACACGGTTGGTTGGTTAGTGGTCTGAGCTGGGATTTGAAACCAGGCAATTTGATTAGAGCTTCTGCGAAATTAAACACATCTGTCCACATAGCCCCTTAAGAGGCACGTTTCATTTTGCCATCTGGGGATGTTTTTCCCCCCTCCCATCCCCACCTCTTTTCCCCTTAGTGTTCTTTTCAGTTAATTTTGCCCAGATAACACTGGTTGGAAGGTGGAGTATGCAGCATCCTTAGTTCTTGCCCTAAACCTAAACCTACATCTTATATTCCAGACCAGACCAGACCAGATGAGCCTACACTGGAAAATCTCAGTCCTGATTGGAATTCGTCTCGGCAGTTTCAGGAGGGCCCCTAGTTGAAGCACAGGCTCCAGCTTTGAATGCCACCAGCCCACAGTCCAGCTGACCTCGGGCAACCTTCCAACCTCTCTGAGACTCGACGTATTTAAACCCTGAGAATTATAATCCCTGCCCTGCAATTTCCTTGAAGACTGACGAAGGCCAATGTCAATGAGCGTGCTTTGACCATCATGAAACACTCTTCTCCAGTTCGAGAAGGTGGCGCTGTAGGCTGCCAATAATTCTTATCTAGGCCACTGGGTTAGATTGCTTTGGTGTGCTTCATTTTTTTAATCGAACAGAGAGGAATGAGAAAGAAAACCTCCTTCCTCTGAGAAAGAGAGAGGCGCACAGAGACAGAGAAGGAAAAACAAAAAGATCCCAAGAGACAGAAGAAAGAGAAAGACAGAAGAGAGATGGGACACGGACAAAGAGACAGGGAGGGAAACACAGGCTGAGAGGGTCAGAGACAGGGGCAGCGAGGCTAGAGAGAGAGGCAAGCTCAGAGAGAGCCAGTGGGAGAGCCCACGGCCAAGGCTAAGTTTCTCATCTGTCCCATTAGATGCAACAAGTAAATTGCCTCCAAGACTGGGCACCAACCTAACCTTAATAACTTAAATTCGTTCTTCCTGCAACTGGCTGACCTTTAACTTCCACCTCCTTAGCTGTCCCTCCTTGGAACCACATCACTCACCCACATCAACTAATCACACGAGGACCAGATGACAGGAGCTCTATTCCAAAGAACTGCATTGCCAGTGAAGAAGCTCTTTCGGTTGCACACAGCACCTGCCTTTTGTACCGAGTCCCCTAGAGTGTCCATCTTACCCTCACCGCCACCACCAGCCCCTGCACAAAGAAGACGTGTCAGCTGTCCTGCTGCTCACAGAATGGGCTTGATCCTGGACCGCTCCAGGTAAATGGGGACAAGAGCCCAAAAGCTCTGGCCCACGCTCAGGTGAGGTGGGGACCTCTCAAAGAAATCTCTTTTTTTATACTTTTACAACATTTCTGATACCAAATGTGTTGGTTTTCCACACCTGGCAATTCTCCAGTTCTCTGCGGACACCAACTGTGTGTCCTACAATTTAATTCTGATACTAGCTGCCCAGAGTCACCACAGACCCCACAGGTTAAGGACTCAGTCCCGCAAGATGGTCCCCGCTTCCCACGCTGGCCGCCAGCCCCGGCCTCCCGTACTGCTGGCCAAGCAGCTATTAACCGGGGGCTCCCACCACCCCCTCCTCAGGTTTGATAATTTGCTAGAACGGCTCACAGAGCGCAGGAAGACAGTTCACACTGCTATTACTGGTTTATTATAAAGGGTACCACTCAGGTGTGGCACATGGAAGAGATGCATAGAGCAGGGTGTGGGGCAAGGTAAGTGGCCGTCCAGGTGCACACGTTCCTGTCACCTCCACTTCCTCCCCAACCCGGAAGCTCTCCAAGCCCTGTTGTTCAGGGCTTTTAGGGAGGCTTCATTATATAGGCAGGATTAATTAAATCATTGGTTGTTAGTAATTAAGTCAACCTCCACCCACTCTCCCCTCTCCCATCTCTAGTTGGGAGTAGGGTTGTAAGTTTTGAAGCTCCAGTAGGATGGAGCTGGCCCCCACAGCACCTATCCCCCAAAGGTCACGTCATTAGCATAAACTCAAATGTGGTCAAAAGGAGCTTATTATGAATAGATGCTCCTCTCCCCCTCCCCCAATCATTCCCAAAATTCCAAGGATTTTAGAAGCTCTGTGCAAGGAACTGGGGATGAAGACCAAAGACGTATTTCTTATGTCACAATGTCACAACTGCCAATCTGCCAGAGGTCCAAGAATGATGAGCCCACTTGTGAGAAATGACAGTGGCCTTCCCTTCTGCTTTAAGGATGAAGGGTAAGGCCGACATTTGTGGTGGAGACCTGAGTCCTTAACCCCTAATCGTCTGGTGACTCTTCCAGTTACTAAGCTCCTGGCTGATATGCGGATCACCTCCAACACTGCTTGTGCAGGGTACCCTCTGCATGTCCCCTGCTGACACCCCTCTTAATCCCTAGACAGATGTGAATGGCCACACGCCTTATACTTGTCTCTTGCATTGCAGTTTCCCTGTCACACACGTCTGATCCTCGCAGAACTCCTGTCCTGCTGATAGGAAAGGTGGCTCTCAGAGGGACACCCAAGTTGCTGATTAACACTCGTGGAGCACTGGCTGTATGCCAGGTCCTGTCTGAGGCCACCCCGCAAGCCACTTCACGTAAGCCCCTGACCCTAGCTGCAAAGTAGTTGTTACTTACTTCCAATCTGGAGATTCGGAAACAGAGTCAGCAGGTTTAGTGGCTCATTTGTGGTCACGTAGTAGCTAAAAAGCCAATGCCCAGACTGAGACTGTGACTCCACATTCAGGGACTGCAGGAAGATCTTCCTACGGTCCCCGCTAAAGGATTTCAGATGTAAATTTGTCTATGAAGGGAAAAAAACTGATAGTGGGCAAATCAGGTTTGCGCTGTCCAGCAAGAGCTTTAAAAACAAAATTCCAGAGCTCCCTCTTTGTCTGTCATGAACCAATGAACAGTTTCTTTGATTTCCCACACCCCCTCTCTGCACCTTACTACAAGCGAGAGCACTGGCTACTTAGAGAAGAGGAGCCTAAGACAAAAGCTACTTGTAGCAGTATCCTTACTACAAGTGTCCTGCACAATGAAAATCGCTTTCCTAAGTGAAACTAGACTCGAGTGGTTTGTTTTGCCCTGTTATAGTTGTTCAGTCCGTAGAAGTGTTTGTGTGATTTTTCTCAAAGTTCCAAAAACAACCCGAGGAGATGATAAAATACCATCCTCTTTATTGAAGTCTGAGATTCACTAAAGCTGAAGACGGCGGGTTGCGGCGTTTGATTGCCCTAAATGAAAATGTTGGAAGATAAAGAATCCCCTTGGCCCTGACCTTTAAGAAGCAAACCATGGCCAGAGGCGAGGACACGCAGCCAAATATATTCTCCCTCTGCTAAATTCCACATTCTACAGAAATTCTGTCTTCTCCCTAACTACATTAGTGAAGAAAACAATCGATAGCAAAACGCCAGGCTCATCCTAAGGGACCGCAGTTGCAAAACAAAAACTCTAAACAGCTCAGTTCCCAAACTTCAGTGGTTGACCCCTTATTCTCTGTGTGGCGCCCTCTTTGAGATACTCGTGCACCTTGATGTTCAAAGTAAAAGCTTGCTCTAATGAATCTCCAATCGTGTTGTTAGTCTGATGCAAGGCAAGGCCTTTGTAACCGCTTCCAACGGGAGGGCCTTTGTTTCAGGAACCTTCAGGAAAGCCTCGGCAGGATTGTAGCACTCTCTGATGAGACCATCACCTCCCTACAACACCGAAATACAACACTGATCCTTCATGTCCTTCTCCCTCCTCTTAACTGAATTGAATGACAACCCAATTTAACATCTATCGTTTCCCATCTGACTTGAACAGCATAATTATAAAGAAGGTTATTTCTGCAAAAAATATTCAAAGGTTTCTTCAGTTTTCTCCTGGGTCTCCATTAATCCTTTGATATTTCTAGCATTCTCATTTGAGGCATGTTTCCAGCTATTAACATTATGACTATGGAACAAATTTCCCCCAAATTTAATGGCTTAAAATAACAACACCTATTTTGCTTATAAATGGGCAATTTTAGCAGGGCACAGTAGGAACAGCTCCTCTCTGCTCCGCCGGTCCCCAGCTAGATAGGTTGGTCAGGGAGCTGGGGTCTTTCTGCCAGCTTGTCAACTTGTGTCTGGCACTTGGCCTGGGAAGACCCCAATGGCTAGGGCCAAAACAGCAAGGGTTCCTTGAGCTTCTTTCTCTGTCTCCCTCTGGTCTCACTACATGGTCTTTTCAGCATGGCAGCTTCGGGGGGCTGGATTTTTTTTTTTTTTACATGGCAAATCAGGGCCCCCAAGAGAGAAGGCAGAAGCTATATCACTTTTATGACCTGGCCAGTGACGTTACACATCATCACTTCTGCCATACCCTATTCCTTAGAAGAAAATTTCTAAAGGCAGCCCATCATCAAAGGGAGAAGAGTAAGGTTGTACCTTTTGTGAAAGGAGTATCAAAGAATTTGCAGGCATGTTTTATTAATAAAACCACTGAAAGCATCTATCACGCCCTTTTCCTGTTGATTATTTCTTATAATTGTTAACTGGTTTCAACTCCACCAGATCCATTTCTCAGTGGTCTGTGCAAGTTTGGCATTGACAAAGGCCAGGAGGGCTGGGATTTTTGTCTGTTGTATTCAAGGCTAGTCTCTAATACTTAGTACCTGGTACGTGGTAGGTGCCCAATAAATGTTTGTTGAATTACTGGCTGATTCAACAGTTCTCCAACATCACTTTAGTCACCTTCATGAAGTCCTGCCTCCTTTATAAGATGTGCAATTTTCCTTTGCAACTAGTTTTTCTTATTTTTTTATTGTATTGTCTGAGGTTAACAACTCGGGACAATCCATGACAGACTAGTCAAAAAAGATGTTGATATAACGAGCCGAGACAGAACCTCAATGTTACCCAAGGAGGGATGTTGAAATGGGGATATATATTTAAGCAGTCACTTCATTTTGGGATGAGCATAAGAAACTCTGCTCCCCGCATGACAGCTCAGATCATGAAGACTTAGATCAACAGAGACTTCCAGAATACCTTTGAGCAAATTAAAATCTCTCCTAGTTTCAAGTTTTCTAGCTATGGAAAGGCATTTCCTCTCAAGCTGCAACTTCTTGGTGATTTTAGAACTTCGAATTTTAGATCAGGGTCATAGATCTAGATGGGCAGATATTTAGCATCCGTGATAACAAACTTATTAATTAATAATAATAGCAAATACTGATGCTGTTACAAATACTAATGCTCATTTACTATGTATCAGACCTATACTGTTTTGCATGTATTTTCACATGTAATCTTTTCAACAAACCCTTGAGACAGGTGTTACTATTTCCATTTTTCAAGTGCTCCACTAAGTTACAGAACTTCCTCTGGGGATGGGATAGAATTTATATGGAACTCAAGCCGAGCAGCACAGCCCAAGCTGCTAACAGCCATGCTCTGCGGTGCAGAATGACTGGCTGTGAACTAGTCATACTGGACCAGGAACCCCATATTTAGGACCTTTCTCAGGCCTCAGCAAAGGCCATTTAATTACCCAAAGGACCAGAGAGATCAGGTTACAACCCAGCTTCGCAGACAGCCTTCTGTACATGTTGCCACATGTCCTTTTCCCTCCTCCTGGTCTCCTGAATAACTCAAATTTTAAAATCTTTCTTCCCAACCAATCAGAGCCCATTTCTTTTTTTTTTCTTTTTTTATGTTTTCATAAAGATGGCTATGAAAGAGCACATTCCTTTCTTAATGGTTAAGTCATTGCTTCCATCTTATCCCAAGATTATGCAAAATGAGGGTTTGACCCATTATTAAGCAGCATGTTTAGGATATCACATTTTAAAAGCAAGCTGGGAATTAAAGATAGCAAGGGCCTTTGTCCCTAAAGCTGATCTCCAAAGGCCCAAAATAGTTTACAGACATTATCTAACTCACTATCACAACAAAGCTGGCATCATCTTCCCCATTTCGCTCATGGAGAAACAGAGATGAGAAACTATGGCCTGACTTTGACACTGTACAGATTTGCTCTGTTAACCTGCTACAGGAGCCGGCTGGGGGGAGGTTGGCCGTGACGCCTACTGGCCGTGGTCCAGACCAGTTTTCAAACTAACTTCCTCAAACAGGTCTTAATACCCTGGAGATAAAAGGTTGGCTAGATGTGCCTGATGCTCTTTGACTAGAGGAGTTTAGCTTTATATAGATTATATCTGCTCTCTAGATTTAGATTTTTGTGAAAGATTTCCTTTCAACAAAGGATCAGCTTCTAATAGCTAAAAATCGGACATAACCACTGGTCGATATTTAAGATATGCCACCTTTAGAAAGTAAACATTTAGTAATAGTCAATGGCTATCCTAAAATCCTAAAGCAATCATTCATGTCGAACCCTGAGCTCCTCCTGCGTGCCCAGCGCTGTGCTAAGAACATCACAGGCATCAGCTTATTTCATCGTGATAACTGACCATTTGACTGAAGAGGAAATCGAGGCTTACAGAGGTTAAATAACTTGCCCAAGACTAGCGAGCTCATGAGTGGTGGAACCAAGATGAACCCAAGCAGCCTAATCTCCAAACCCATGCTGTTCATCATTCTGCTACGCTGACTCTAAACCAATTAATGACCTCAATTCAGTCTTGAAGTCTGTCAGAGAAAGATAGACAGAATTAGCAACTTGTAAATTGTACTTCTTATAAAAACTACAGAACAGACAAAAGCCAAAAGCAGCATGTTACATAATAAAGAAGTTGGTTGGCCTTTTTCCTTCGTTCCTGGAAGGGAGCCTCTAAATCCTTCGAATTTCCAGAGTGACAGGAGTGTCTTTGTGATTGATGGTGGGCTTTGACAGTTTATGCAAACAAGGTGACTCGTGGTGGGCTCCTAAACAACTTAAGCTAACGAGATGACTCGGGATAGTGGCTGGTCATGCCAGAAAAGACCTACCTTGTATGTAATTAGAGGACTGGGGCTTTGAGCCATGTGATATCTGCCCAATCTCTGGGGAGCAAGAATAGAGATTGAGTTCAACATTTTAACCAATAATTCAATCAATCATACCTATGTAATGAAGCCCCAATAAAAACTCTGGACACAGAAGCTTAGGTGAAGCCAGGCATCTTGGCTCACACCTGTAATCCTAGCACTCTGGGAGGCTGAGGTTGGAGGACTGCTTGAGCTCAGGAGTTTGAGACCAGCTTGAGCAAGGGCAAGACCCCATCTCTACTAAAAATAGAAAAATTAGCCAGGTGTCATGGCACACACCTACTCTGGAGGCTGAGGCAGGAGGATCGCTTGAGCCCAGGAGTTTAAGGATTGCAGTGAGCTACAATGATCCCACTGCACGCTACCCAGGAAGACAGAGTAAGACTCTGCCTCAAAAGAAAAGAAAAAGTTTAAGATGAGCTTCCACGGCTGGCAATATTCTATGCATATTCTTGCACATCTATGGGCTGGGAGAATAATGCATCCTGACTCCATAGGGAGAAGACACCAGAAGCTCTATGTTTGGGACACTCTCTGACCTCACAGTAGATGTCTCCTCTTTTGGCTGGTTCTGACTTAAATCATTTTTATCTAATAAAGCTGTAATCCAAGTTCTATGAGTCCTTCTAGTGAGTGACTGAACCCTAAGGGGTAGTGGAAACCTCCAAATTTGTAACCAGTTGGTCAGAAATGGGCATGACCTAGGAACCCTCGAGCCTCTGGCTGGTGTAGGGGCCAAGGGAAAACTTCCCCTTTGTTCTCTGAAAGTTCACTGAAAATCACTGACAAGAGGCAGATTAATAAGAGAAAAGGCATACAGATGTATTTGATCTTAGTTTGACATAATATAAGAGCTTTCAGAATGAAGACCTAAAGACACAGGCGAAATTGTCCATTTTTATGCTTAGGTTCAACACAGTATGGACAGCTGTGTAGAACTGTGTGTCTAATGCTAAGAGACTGAGTGGGAAAGTCCTGTAAGTCCTATCTGTCTAGATTCTTCTTGGCCTCTCTGAGCTGCAGTCCTTCTTTCTAGGTATGGGATAGGACTCTCTCTGGAATGAGGGTCTTTTGACTTACAGTCAAACAAGGTAGGTCAGATAATTTCCTTATGGCCAGTTTTTACACAGAAAGGCGGAGGCAAAGTTAGAGCAATATTTTTAGGTTTTATGACTGGCTTTGGGGAAGAAGGATTCTGGTTTCTATGGCTAGGCTTGGAGGAGAACAGGACTAAGAGACAGGAGGGCAGGAGACGGTCAGAGGGAAACTTCTGCCTCCAAAGCATTCATTTTGGAGTATTGTTTTCTGAGTCCCAACACTGGTGTCTAAAACAAGGGCAGTCTCATGGAGGACTGTGCCTTCAACCTGTGAAGTCTGGCTTAAGTCAGGTAGTGAACATCAGAAATCACTGCACAAAGCTATGTGGAATATCCTATATGCGTCTCTACTTGACTAAAAGGGATTTTCAGAATTCAGAGCTAACTATCACATAGCTGTCCTGAATAATAATTCTCTAAGAGCCAGTCCTAGTTTGGGCTGCTATAACAGAATACCATAGACTGGGTGGGTGGCTTATTAACAAAGAAATTTATCGCCTTCAGTTCCGGTGGCTGGAAGGCCCAAGATCAAGGCACCAGCAGATTTGGTATCTGGTGGGGGTCTGCTTCCTGGTTAATAGACTAATAGATGGTCATCTTCTCACTGTGTTCTCACATGGCAGAAGAAACAAGGGAGCTCTCTGGGGTCTCTTTTATGAAGGCACGAATCTTATTCATGAAGGATCCATACTCATGACCTAATCAGTCCCAAAGGCCCCACCTACAAATACCATCACGTTGGAGATTAGATTTTAACATATGAATTTGGAGGGAACATAAACATTCAGTCTGTTTCATTGTCCCACTTAACCAGAGAATCTTGCTTTAACCTACCAGAAGAAGAGCTCATTCAGGGTAATGATAAACTCCCACACCTGCATTAAGACCATCACCATGGGAGAATTCTTATTCCCTGGCTCTGCGAGTGTTCCTTCCTTGCACTTTTATTCTTTATTGCACCTCTGCTGTGAAACAATCTAAGATTTTGTTCCTTATTAAAATTTTAAAGAAAGAGGAGCAGTATCTAGGCACACCTAACATTCTTTTGCACTATTCTTTAGACCTCTAACTGGCTATAAGTCTGAACATGGGCTTTAAAAATGCTAAGTGTATTTATAAAATGAGATGATAAAACATAGACTACATTAGTCTGTAATTTAATGTAGGATTTGAATTAAGCAAAGGAAAGGGGATAGAATCTCAGAATCATAGGATTTATGCTACTCTTATTTAAAAAAAAAAAAACTAAAGAGGCATAAAAGGCCTCAGAGATTATCTAATTCAAAATCTTCATTTTTCAGGTGGGGAAACTGAGGCCCAGAAAGGTTAAAGTGAAATGCCTCCCCCTAAATTACAAACTGGGGAATCGGAAGACAGATTTTTCTTGGAATATATTTTATTTTTAGAAGTCCAATGCACTAAAATTCTTTTTTTTCCTAAAGCAGAAAATTCGAAACATCAATGTAATATCTTATTCACAACATAGTTTGAAAAATGTCACCCTCAATAGCAGGATGACCTTAGGATTATGACATGAGTTAATGCGAGAATTTTCCAGGTTCCAGGAAGTTTCTCAGCTTTATTTCCATGGAAGTTACTCTCTTTCTAGGAGAGTAAGGGGGTAATCCTTAGCCCTAAATTTTCTTCCTAGATCCACGCAAAGTTTCTGTGCCTTTTTCCTGAATCAGTCTTCAGTTTTTCAGTGAAAAATTGGATGACATAAAACATGGCTTGTTTTAAAGAGTAGATGTGTTTCTGAAAGAGAGTCTCAGTCATATTTTAATCTAGGAAGGGACTTTGCTATTTAAAGAAAGCCAATGTGAATCCCTTCCTGAAACAAAACTGTGCGTACATATCCTTTTCTAATGTAAATAACCTTCCCGCCATTTTTCTGTTTTGCAGATTCAGATTTCTGTATATAGAAGTTTCTTTTAAATGAGGCTTCCCTGGACTATCTATCTTCAGTTATTCTGGGATGGCATGAGAAAAAGACAGATGCATGTGGCAAAGTGTTTCAATAGCCTCAGAAAAAGAGTCTCCTGATTTAGGTAGAGCCACCAAAAAAATACAAAAGCTTTATTTCCTTTATCCTGAAATAGCAAGGCTGTTTTTCAAGATCGAGTCAGAATGTACAGCAGCAAATAGCTCACGAAATGTTTAATACATGATGGAGCGCACCACACAATTCCACCCAAACACCTAATGTATTATTCCAGCAGGCTGGGAGAGGCAAGCATCAATCAACATTCAAGCTACCTCATCCTTCCTCAAGGTGAAAGAACTAAAACAACTGTATTATCTGTATGACAATCACTCCTGTTTTATTTGGAGCTGCGTTCCACTCTGACCATCAGAGAAGCAATGACATAGTTTTACTGCTGCTCTTATTAAATATTATTACTGTGGTGCAAGCTTGACGGTCGAGAGAGGAGAAAAAGGAGGCAGCTTCACTGCCCAGAGGAGACCCGGTAATCAGATGGTCTGCAGCCCGAAGAGAACATCAATCTTCCGAATTCAATTCTGACTACGTACACTTTAGCAGTGACTCTATGGTCTCAGCATAAAATGTTAACAATATTAAGGCAATCGCTACCCTAAAAAGTGTGTATTTTGAAAAGAACAAAAGGGAGGGCTATAAAAAATTGAGAACAGCGTTAGGAATACAAATTGATATTTTTAAAAAATATATTGAGGAAATACATTGGACTAACCACTGGATTTTTTTTTTATGGCAGTCTAGCATCCAACCTGCCCCCTCCCTGGTTTTGAGGAGTGCATATCCCTGAGCATACTTAGAGGCTTTCCACAGGCTCCCACAGAGGAAAACAGTCTCAATCCTGACCATCTTATATGGTCTTACGAAAATAGGAGAAAGGCATACAGAAAACAAAGTCTTGCCCTTGTGTGTTTACTGTCGCCACCACACGTGCAAGAAATTTTTCTACTGATTGGGTGAGTCCCCACAGAGTAACTAGAAAAGTGGAATATGATTAGTAACATGGCAGAGTTCTTTCAACACCCTGGTCCTACAAATGAGAACAAGAGACATCCCTGAAGATTGAAGGAGGAATACAGTAAGAAATCCAGCAGGCAATGGATGCAAAGGTTTGAAACTAGAAGGCAGGCAGGCTGGACTGGGGTGAAGAGTCTCCCAGGATGGATCCTTCAACTGCTGAGGCTCCAGAACCTTAAGAGAAAGCAAACTCGGCCACTCCCTGGGCCAGTGAGTGCAGAAGTAAGTGCCACTCAAACTGCAAACGGACCGGATAGCCTGTGTTCCAGAGAAGGATCATGGAACCACAGAGGGAAATGCCTTCTGCATGCCATGAACACTTGCCAGGAAGCAGAGTGACCGTGCAGATGAAGGAGAGCCTAACCAGGGCCAAAGGGGGTGACCATGGGGCTAGTATCCAAAAGTAAAGGCTCAGAAGTAAGTCCCAGCAATGCTGACAAAAAGCATTGATAATAGTCTACTTCCCTTCAGGTAATCAATCTGTGCTCTGAAAATGCATCTCCATCTGTGTTGCACATTTTCCTCATGTGCGTGTATACGGGTGTTTTGGGACTGGTGTCGATTGTTTTATCCTTTGTTTTCTTCTAAAATGCTCCACTTGTCTTTGCTGAATTAAGAAGAAGGAACCTCTGGGAGAACTACTGTATTCAACTTGACCTTCAAGTAAAAGAAGTCTTCCTAAGAAGGATATAAGGGAAACCCTGATCATTAGTAATTGCTCACTCTCCAAGCCAGAGAACACACACACACACACACACACACACACACACACACACACACACACACACACCCTACAAGGTCTGAGGCCAGATCAGCACTCACTAGAGCCAAATTGGGCGCATGAAGCACAGAAAGCTGAGTCATTACCACCAATCCCTAGTGGACAAAAGCTGTTGGTGCCCACAGCTCTTCAATGGCCCACCTTCAAATGGTCCATCTTTAAGAACCACAGAATAAGTTTGACCTTGCAAGACTACAGACTATTTAGTAAAGTTCCCAACTAGGGGCATGGGAGCATCCTGGATCATAGGCCCTGGAATCAGCCAGCCCTGAGCCTGCTACCGAGTTGGGCAACCTCAGCAGGTTGCTTACCCTTGGTGTTGCCATATACGGGTAGTAACACCCCCTTTCTAGGGCCATCTTGAGATTAAATGAGATATTATCTGTAAAGCTTTTTGCACAGTGCCTGGTAGATAGTAAATGCTCATCAACATAAGAAAAATATATAAATAAGAATGTAAGTAAATGAAAATGAATGAATGAAGTCACTGAAAAGGCAAGTTTGGATTTCGATGAGGTCCAGAAAAGATTTCACCTACACTGCTAATTTAATTCCACCAGGAAAACAGCTGGGAAGATGAACTAGGATGGACACACTTTTTAAATAAACTTATTTGCAGTTTTTATTTTGAAGAAGCGGAGGCAGCAGTTGCCACCACCCCCCCACAACAAGCCAGGCGGTTGACAAGGATTGGCGGAGCCTGCAGAAGGCTCCTGTCGGGGGACAGTGACTCTCCAGCCAGTTTCATGTGGGAAATCAGGAGGACAGATTTTCTTAAGCGTTTTTCCCATTCATTCCGGTTTCTGCTTGGCTAGAAAGAGTACATAAGCTGTTTGTCTCGAATGAATGCTCCAGAAGATAAAATACCAAAAGGAGTTTTGGGAAACATAACAAAACAAGAATTGCCGTAGTAGCTTAGACCAACTGTCTGACAATAGTACCAAGAGACATTTTATAGAAAACAGTTGCAACTTCCTCCATAATCATGGCCTCAAAAGCTTAGAAGCAACTCCTAAATGGCCTTGAGTTCCCATGAAGGCACTATCAACCACAGCTTTACTTGAACACTGCTTAAGTTCTTTGACACTAGCATTTTCAGCTAATATTGTGTTTGGGGCACTGAGTTTATTTATTTAACCAACTTGTATTTGTAGGCTTTGTTTCTCTTGACTGCAACCTTGATTGACTATGTAGCCTGGAGTAAGTCCCCCAAGTTGGCTCTGTCTTAATAGGAACATCCACAAAATGGAAAAATAATAGCAGCTCTTCAGTGGGGTCACAAATAAAAGGAAGAGATTACTGGAGCTACAGTTTTCTCTGCTGTGAGCTATGCAAAGGAAGAAAGGGGCTTAAACTGAACACTTGAGTTCCACTTCCGGTGCTAATTCACGTACATTTCACAAGAATCAACCAATGTCATAATGGAAAAGAGAAAGATAGGAGGGAAAAGAATTAGGGAAAATCTTGGAATAAGGTTGAATTGTAGGCCACTGAACCAGCAAAAATGGGTGTTCTCATCCGCAAGCAAAAGGTATTAGAACTAGATGACTCAACTGGATTAAAATACTGCACAACCTATGTGACGTCTACCAAACGGTCACTTATAAATAAAAGTGTTTTTGATGAGAGTAAGAATGAAAACAGCATTTTTTTTTTCCTTTTAAGCTAGAGAAAACCCAAAGATAAGTAGTGCTCTATCAATTTAGGGAAAAATCAATAACAAGCTATGTACATAGCTAAACCCACCAGATGACACTGTAATTTGACAAGAAGTTTTTATTGTCATATATCAAACTGGTTCTAAAGATGAGTTACTTTCATCACTGTTTCATGTCAGTTAGGAGTGATAATTAGAGTGAATATTTGGAGAGGAGATTTGATATTGTCTATTCAGGAGGAACTGTGGGGAAGTACAATATGAGGAAGTTATGTGCTAGGCAGGACAGAATGAGGAACTAAATGACATAATGGTCTCTCCCTTTCTCCCTTATTAAAGGCAAAAGAAATCTTTAATAAAGTAATATAGTCACTTTCAGAAAGCCAAAATGAGTCCAGTGTGAAACATTTGTATGTAACTAAGTCGTCTTAGTTTCTTTGGTATAGAATTTTAGAATTTATTGAGGAAATAATAATTAAAAGTAAATATCCTCTAAATAATTTATTATGAATGTCTGATGCTCATATTTGTTGACTGTATAAAGAGGCAAAATTTTGCTGCAAGAAGACCATATATTACAGCTAAGGTAGTTGTTCTATTTGTTACAATGCTGAAAAATGTTTTTAATTAAATGATATTAATATGAGCGCAAATAAAATTCTTTGGGGCCGCTTCCTCTTATAAAGAGGTTTTAAATATTAAATGAAGGAAAATACAAGGTACCTTAGCTTGTCCATCTTAAAGATAAAACTTGCATGACCTTATATCAAGAGAATATAGTGCGGATTAATTAGCTGATTAGATCTTTGCTGTACCCAGTGTTATGAAAGACAAAGTGTGCCTGTGGTCCTAGCTCAAACCAACCTTTCTCTCACTTTTTTTTAAATTTTAGATCTCTTTCTCTCTCCTTTTTTCCCTCCCCCAGCTCTAAAAGTATAACTGACAAATAAAAATTATATATATTCAAGATATACATTGTGATATTTTAATATATGCATACACTATGAACTGATTAAATCAAGCTAATTAACATATTCATCACATCACACACTTACCATTTTTTTTCTGTAGTGAGAACATTTATGATCTATTCCCAAGCAAGACGTGGTGATGCATGTCTGCAGACCCAGCCACTAGAGAGGCTGAGGCAAGAGGATCACATAAGTCCGGGAGTTCAAGTCCAGCCTGGGCAACATAGCAAGACCTTGTCTCTAAAAAATAAAAAATAATTTTAAAAGACCTACCCTCTTAGCAATTTTTAAGTATACCCTACATTATTATTAATCGTAGTCACCATGCTGTACATTAGGTCTCCAGAACTTATTCATCCTGTCTAAGTAAACCTTTGCATCTTTTCACTAACAGCTCCCTATTCAGTCCCTGGCAACCACCATTGTACTTTCTGCTTTTCAGTAAGTTTGACTTTTTTAGATTGCACATATGAGTAAGATCATGCAGTATTTACCTTCTGTGTGTCGATTATTTCACTTAGCATAATGTCCTCCAGGTTCATCCATGTTGTCACAAATGACAAGATCTCCTTCTTTTTTAAGGCTGTTGTGTGTGTATATATATATACATATAGTACATTTTCTTCCCATTCATCCATTGACAGACACTCAGGCTGATTCCACATCTTGGCTATTGTGGACAGTGCTGCAATGAACATGGGAAGGCAGATGTCCCTTCAACATACTGATTTCATTTTCTTTGGGGTTATATACCCAGCAGAGGGATTACTGGATCCTATGGTAGTTCTATTTTTAATTTTTTGAGGAACCCTCATGCTGTTTCCTATAATGGCTACACCATTTCGCATCTCCACCAACAGTGCAGCAAAGAAAACATTCTGCATCAGAGAAAGATGCCGATTTGTAGAGGCTGGAACCATATTGTGAACTACACCAAGAAAGTCTAAGGTCTAAGGTTTCCTTTTCTCCACGTCCTCACCAACATTTCTCTCTCCTCTTTTTCACCTCATGCCTGTTAGAATGGCTATGATCAAAAAGTGAAACCAGCCTTTTGATCTGAAACACCAAGGCATTTAAGTCAACATAAGAGACTGTCACCAGGTTGAGGTGAGCAAATGGACAAACCATAATTAAAGGTGTGTTTGAGGCCCTGGAGAAATAGGGGAACTTGCCCCTCACAGTCACTGTGGCCTTGTTAAGTCCCTTGACACCCTCCCCCCCGGGACTCAGTTTCCTCATCAGTAAAACGAGGGGGATTGACCTTTACTATTGTTTTTTGGACATTGTATTTTTAATGGAAATATATTTACATCATGTAACTATAAACACAGTGTGTAGGGGCAGGAAAATACTTGGATATGATTTAAAACATAGCACTGATACAGATTTTTGTATATGAAATCTTCTGTCAACCCTGGCCTTGTAAAAGAAGGTTCAATAACTAGAAAAGTTGTTTAGGGGAGACACCCAGGGCAGAATCCAGTCTGGGTCTCAGTTTCCCCACTTGTAAGCTCTCAGCCTCAGGACCTACATATTTTGATTAAGAGATAATAATAATCCTACCTCAAAGGTTTGTGTGAGGATTAGGGGGTTGACCTTTAAGGAGATTTCTATCACTAAAATCCCACGGCACACAATTTTTCATACCCAAAAGAAGCAAACAAATCACTCTGCATCAGAGAAAGATGCTGACTTGTAGAGCCTGGACCCAAACCATGAGAGAAACCAGGAAGGTCCCAGGAAGGGTCACACTGTCTAGACGTCCTCCCACTCCTGATCTGCCTTCCGCTTTCCCAGCTAAGGAAAATCCTTAGAGCCTGAAAACCCAGTGGCAAATTCCACAGATCTCCAGCAAACCAGGTCTCACGCACATCTCCTCAACAACTTCTTCTCAACCTCCTTGACTCCCCTTTCAATCTCTTCTTGCTGATAACCGAGCGGCCCTTTGGTCTAGAGCACTCGATGTGCTTACTCCTTTCTTCGCCTACTCCAGCAACGGGTTAGGATGCTCTGGTTCTTCCACTCACTGTTTCTTCATTCACTCGCTGGTCTAGCATGTACGGAGCGGCTACTACGAGCAGCTGTCCGTGCTAGGCCTTGATCTCCTTTGATTAAACTGCTGCATACAGTGAAGCCAGTGTGTTGGTTTTCTGGAGTTAGACTGACTGAGTTCAAATCCCAGCTCTCCCACTTGCTGTGTTATCTTGAACAAATGCCATAACTTCTCTGTGCCTCGTTTTTTCTCATTTGTAGAATGTGACTGATAGTAGTGACCACTGCACAGAGTTCTGCAGAAGGTCAAAGAAGCCAACCCATGTTAAGTGCTGAGAGCAACGCTAGGTAAGACATGATAAGCACTTGATAAAGCTTATTATCTCGAAACAATCCGAATCAGTCTGAGATTAGCAGCCCCGAGGCTGAGCTGCTGGTGACATTTGACACAGTGCCTTCTATTTAAAACATGATATTTCATGGCTGCCGAGCTGTTTGTCCACTTCAAAGGGCCATGGGGGAATGGATTTGAAGAGCATTTGTCACTGACAAGGATTAGTGAAGCAAGCAGAGTTGCTACCTCGGAGAGCTCGGGGCAATGACAGCCACTTTGTCCAAACCTGAGCAGTAGCAAAAGGATGTCGACAGCCCAGAGAAAAGAACCAGATGAAAAACTATAGCCAGGCAAACCTAGGATGACCTGAGGATTTGCTCTAGCCACCCTTTTTAAAGGTACGGAAGTCTGAGTGGCATATTTACTATAATGGAAGCAATTGCTATGCCCACACGTTGACAGTAGTGGGAGAGGCAGTAATAATCGTCATAGTAACAGTAGAGCAGTAGTAACAGTAGCGGTCATGGCAGTAGTTGATATAATGCAGTGATGGTAACAGAGGTAGCCAACGGTAATAGTAGCAGGAGTAATTGTGCTAGTGGTAGCGATAACAGCGATGACGCAGTAGTCATCACGGTGGTGGCAGGAATAACAGCCGAATTGGTAGCATCACGGGTAGGTGCAGAGCGGGTGCTGGGAAATACTAGCTACACTTTTACAGCACCTTCCATTTATTAACTCAATTCTCACAACCCCCCTATGAAGTAGGGATTATTACATTTTGCAATAGCGCCTATGATATTTTGAATTATTTCAGTTCTGACTACATCAAACTTGGCTATGGGAGTTCCCACAGCATCTCCTTAAGATTTCGGTCCTCACATCTCAAATCCTCCTGATCCACTCGCTCAAGGCCCTCCTGACTCACGTGAGCCAGAGCAGCCCCACGACCTCTGCTTCCCTGCGTGTGTTTTGGGTGGGACAGGTGTCCGTCATGCCAGGTGAAATTGCTTCCTTCCTTTTTGCCAAGAGTAGAGGTGTCACTCTTGGCAAAAAGGAATAGGGGAAAGGTGTTGCCCTCCTACGGTGGGTACTTTATGCAGTGACTGGCTAGAGTAGGTAGAAGAGAAAAGAAGGAAAGAAGTTGTCCCTCACCTCCCCCGCAGCTGAAGCAGAGCCAACAAACTCCCCATGCCACAGGGACACCTGTTCTCCACCTTCTGTCACAACCTGCGCGTATTCTGCACTCGCACATGACTCGTTATTGCCCTTCAATGAATCAAGTCTCTATAAAAACCATTTCAAATAGCGGTTAGGAGCCAGATATACTTGAGTGCCACTGCCAGCTCTACCACCAATGGCGCTGCTCTCTCGGACTCAGTTTCCTCCTCTGCAAAATGAAGATAATCATCACCTCATAGACCTACTATAAGAAATGAGAGGGAAAGTACATCCAGACCCCAGCCCAGCACTTGGCACACAAAAGCCTCAGTAACTATTACCCACCGCTATGACTGTTGCTGCTGCCATAATGTTTTTTCCTTCAAACCATTAAAGCCATAATTCTCATTAATACACACTCAAGTAGTCCTTGCAAGGAAAACACAGTGTATAATTGTGTTACCCAAATGACTCAGAAAATTTCAGGTTGACAGCGTCAGGTGGTGACGCAGCCCGCCACTCCTCAAAGATGCCATATTGGTTTCCTGTGGCCGCCGGAACAAACCACTGCAAACTGAGTGGCTAGAAATGACCCGGAGTTATTATCTTACAATTCTACAGGTCGGGAGGCTCTAGGGAAAAAGATGTTTCCTTGCCCCTTCCAGCATCCGGATGCTGCCTGTGTTCCTCAGCTCAGAGTCCCCATCGTTCCAACCTGTGCTCCCATCCTCCCGTCTCCTCCTGCGACTCTCCTATCTCCCTCTTCCCTTACAAGAACCCTGTGATTATACTGGGCCCACCCAGGTAACCCAGGATAATCTCACCACCTCAAGATACTTAATCATATCTGCAGAGTCCTTTGTACCATGGTAGATAATAGATTCACAGGTCCCAGGGGTTGGGACATGGGCATCTTTGGGCGACCATTATTCTGCCTTCCGCAGAGGCCAAGAAGAACTAGCCGTGGAAAAGACGGAGTTGTCTCCACCTCCTTCCCCATTCCTTATTCAGGGTCGACACGTTCATTTCTGGTCTCCTATCCTCCCCTGATTCTCTCTATATATTTCCCAACTCCTCTGAGGGTCAGTTTCCATGTGTGTCAAACAGTAATGGCCACACTGCATCCATCTGGTTGTGTGGGAAATAACCAATGTCTTATATTAATAGTTCAGTTGTAAAATGCTTAGCAAATTTCAGAATAAAATGCCACATAAAAATGAGTGAGTAATAATTTAACTGTCTCACAAGTCAATTAATGGATTCAAACTGCTTTGAGATCTTTGGATAAAAGGCATTTTTCGGATGCCAAGTTTACGTTGGTGTTTTGCCTTTGTCCTCACTTTCAGCCATCTATCAAAGGCACACTTTAGCTCATTTTTCCTTTTTCAGATAAACTATCTAATTTTCTACCCCTGTGGTTTTCCTGAATGGCTCCTCCCCTCATGGCTTCCAGTGGGAGAAATAGAACTCATTTTCTTCTCTGGGTTTTCTGTGGGTGGGGAGATATGGCCTCTTTGACTAATCTTTTTTTCTCTCCCTTTGTTCTCAAGCTACAGCTTTTGCTGTCTCCGACTTGGTTTTTGCTGTGCAATGGTGAGTTTGCCATCTCTCCTTTGAACCTCATCAAGGGCTGCTCTGGCCTGATGGGCCGGTTTCTTTCTAATTTCTCAGTCTCCAAAGGGCATGAAGTCGATATGGCCGTTCATCTGCTGAGTTAGGAGTTTGCCCTCATCCACACTCCATCATATTTTATTCTACTTACAGGGCGCGTGCGGCAATTGTACTTCCTGGAACTCCCACGTGAAAATGGAGAAGCCGCTGTGTGTCCTCCAGCATCCTTCGTGCATTGCCTTTGCTGCCTGTGAGTGGGCAGGACACGTACCCAACCACACCAAAAGGTACAGATGACACCACCTCTTCAAGATGCCCTAAGCTCAAAAATCAAGACCTGCAGAGGGGCAACCCTTTATGTACTTTAAAAAAATTGAAAGTTGCATCTCATTTTTTAAACATCTAAAAAGACATAACTATATTTAGAATACCTCAATGCTCCCTTTATCTCCTTGCCAGGAATAACAGTTATGTGAATGTACCAGTCACTGTTCAGCTATTTCAGATGGAGGGAATGTAACACAGGAAAACGGTGACAAAGGTATGGAAAACACTGGCTAAGGGAAGGTGGCATTTCCTAAAGATCAGTGGCTGCAGGACACTTCTACTGCCCCAGAGGGGAAAAGCAAAGGGGTGAACGTGGAACTATCCAGAGTCCATGAGCACAAACTTGCTGCTGCTGCTGCTGGAACTGAGAGCTCTGCCATGATATCACATATCTACTGCTATTATGCTAAGATTATCTCAAAACCAGCTTGAAACAACACACATTTACTATCTCACAGTTTCTGTGGGTCAGAAATCTAGGCATGGCTTAATTGGGCTGGGTTAAATTAACTGGATCCTTCCTCTGCTTCCAGGTCTCTCGCAGGCTGCAATCAAGACGTCACTTAGGCTACAGCCATCTGCAGGCTCAAATGGAGAAAGGTACACTTTCAGGCTCCCAGAGCTGTCAGCAGGATTCAGCTCCTCATAGGCTGTTGGACCTCAGTTCCTCACCAGGTGTTGGACAGAGTCTGCCTTTGGTTCTTTGCCACATGGGTCTCAGGAACTTGGCAGCTTGCTTCGTCAAAGCACAGAAGCCAAAAGCAAATAGAGTCTGGTGGCAAGACAGACGTCACAGTCACTTGTAACCTCATCACAGAAGTGGCATTCCTCAACATTACCATAATCTGTTGGTTAGCAGCAAGTTACTCAAGGGAAGGAGATTATACAAGGGCATGAATACCAAGAGGTGAGGGTCAGTGGAGGCCATTGACCATAGCTGCTTAGCAGGAACCCAGGAGCCCAAGCTCCCACCGGTGATGCTGGAGCCCCAGTCACCCGTGGCCTCACCCGCTGCTGCCACTATCAAAGCCAGACAAACAGTCTTCCCTTCCTACCACTTTTCCAGTCCCCTGAGAGAACTCCCAATGGCAAATGCTAACTGGGGCCCCACAACCAAGGGAGCTAGAAATGTCTCCAGCAGCTTGCAGTTCAGAGGAGAGGAAGTAACAGAATATAGCTGGCACAATAGGAAAGGGTTGTTTCTGGTCATTTCCATGTCTCTCCACCCAAACTGCTCTTTGAGAACCTCTTCCATCCTGCTCATTTCAATCAGCTGATGCAATGCATCCTGTTCTCATGCTTTCCTGTCTCTTTGCCTTTTCATTCCTTCAAAGCTTAGCTAGCCTATATTCCCTACCCATGTCTCTTCAGGGCTCTTATCTTTGCCAAGTAGCACTGGATGATAAAAGGAAGCCTTTAAATTGATTTAATTCAACCAAGTCTATTATCCAGATGCTAGGTTTTAGACATTACGCTGGATGCTAGGAAGATGGAAAAGAAATAATTCCTGCCCTTGAAGAGGATGCAGTTATGCCAGGGACACAGATGTCTATAATACCAAGTGATAAGTGCTACAATTCAGGTGCATTCTGACAGATTGATTGACAAACCATATAGATCTGTCCTTAATTGGCTGCAGGTTATCTGTACTCTTGGTTTTTGCTGGGGAAAAAAAATCATGCAACCTTGAACTCTCAGCTGTATAATCCCTATCAAAGATGCTTACAACAAATAATTTATAGAGGTTCTAAAAGACATCCATTACTTTAGATATCCTAAAATTTATTCTTCATGTACACAGATGCATAATTCAGTTTTTAAAAAAAAAATCTATGAAGAACTAAAACACCATGATCCACAGCCTTATTTTCATATCTCAGGGGCGCTGCTTTTACTCAGCTTATACTTTGGTGTCTCATCATCTGTCTACACTGGGTAACATCTTAAAACTACTGAATGAAATTAGATGTGTGCCCAGTGTAGGAATGTTGAGGGAGTTCTCCCCCACATCACACCGTGCTCATGGGCTAAGGACCCCATGGAGAAGTGCCTCTCAGATCGCAGGTTCAGGAAAAGCTTTCTCAGAACAGTTCATTTGTTTTTATCTTATGGCTACAACAAAATTTCATATTTATGTTTCCATTTTTGCTTTAGCTGCCAGAAACTTAGAACCAAATTCGTAGTCCTCTTTTATGATAGCAATCATGTAAGAGTGGGTGGTAGGCTTTGTTCTACTGCCCTTGTTTTCCCTTGACCCCAAATCCTCTTCTATCCTTTTGTAGATATGTTGGTAAGATCTCTCAAATTCTCTGTAGAATGAGGAGGTTTGTGTTAATTATAAACGAATAATATACCTGTATATACGGTGCTATTTCTTCTTGGGAGGAAGGATCAAGAAAATCACGGAAGATGGAATATTTGATCTGAGCCTTGGAAAATGACATTTATCCAGTCTGAGAAGGTCTTTCCATAGCATCGGCAATGACACAGAGACATTAAAAAATGCACCTGAGTTAATGTGGCAAGCTATAAGGGAACGTGTATGTCTGTTTTCCTACCAATGCCGTCTCCCTCCTAGTTAGAAGAGTACTCAACCTGTGAAAATGCATCCTTCTACCGATAAGCACTTAAGGACTAACTCTGAAGATTGCAGTTTCCACAAGGACAAAAATATTTTTTGATCAAGTAAACCTTTCTCTGTTTATTCACATTATAAAAGCTTCTGACTCTGCTTTACATTGGCTAACTTGGACACTTAGCCACCAAAAATGACAATACCTGTCACAGTCCTCTCCCAAAGAAGGTATAGCCGGGGTAAAACCAGAGATCCAATCCTATCCCCCAAAGGCCAGATCACAGTGCTCTGTCCCTGCAAAGCCATGTCCTGGCCTGGCTATGGCAGCAATAGAGGGAAAAGAAGACGTGTGGGGTAAGAACACAAAATCTTCAACATGGGAGGCAGATGCTGGCTCTACTGTTGGTACCCACAAGATCTTAAGCAATTCACTTCCCCCTCTCTAGTCCTTATTTTCCTCTTACAATTTGGATGTCTGAGAGATGATGTCTTCAGCTGATCTCATTATTTTATAATCACACCTGCAATTTTGACTATCTGTGATATTCATTGATTTTTTTCCACAATCTAAAAAACATCCACATACATCACCATAGACTCTCAGTAGCTAGAGATGACTTTAAAAATGAGTAATTCACCATGCTTCAGGCAGGAAATTAAGGCTTATAATGTTGAGATATGAATAATTTTAGGTACCTTTCATTACTTTGATTTCCTTTTTCTGGTAAATATTACAATTATTCAGGCAGCTCAAAACATCATGTGAAAATGTCAGTAAATACAGTAACAAATCTAGCTTTTAAGTGAGTCTCCAACAAGGCATCATACAAACAGCAATTTGCTGGAATCACAGGAGAAAAACATGGGGCTATTTGAGGATTTGGGGTGCTTTCCAGTCTGAAAGTGGCCTATTTGAGAAGAAAGAATCATCTCCAGGAAGGAATTAATAGAGCAATGACTCTTGTTAGTTAAGTAAATTTCAAGGTTTTTAAGCGTTGCTTTTTATAAATATCAAAGGAGGAAAATTGAGTTAACTCTGATGGTGGTTTTGCCATTAGCTTTAATGGAGATCTTTAGGCCAGGTTGGTGCCCCAAATGAGGGAAAACAGAGTATTGAAAAGAAAATCTACCCCTTCTCCCCAAGAAAGTCTGACACGGGCCTGAACAAGCATTCGTCTGGGTGCAAGCAAAGCATTAGCCTGCAAAGGCAGGGGCAGCAAAAGGGTATCCACAGGCAACCAAGCGCTATCTGTGCACAAGCAAGAAGCAGGGAGGCAAAGCGGCTGTCCTCAGACGCCCAAATGCATGTCACTCTTACTGATCCCACCTTGGACCCAGCCCAGACTTCCCCGCCCACCCTACAATCACTCAGCCACCTCCAATTACCATTACCTGTGCCTTTTATGCTGCACTAAGCACTTGATTAATTGTCTCCATATAATCCTAAGACTTTGTCTCCCCTTACAGAGTTGCACGTGCAGGTTAGGTCTTCCCAGACTACTCTGCTGCGCCTGAGATTCATGCAACTTTCACGGGGCGAATAGCCTTGGGTAGCCAGTAACTAGATCATCCCCAAGTGTGTTAGGCTGAGAACTAACTACTACTTAGAACTTAGAACTATGACTACTTAGAACATGATCCAGTCATTTATATTTTACACCAACCTTCAAAAGTTGGTTTAAAAAACAAAAGTCTAAATGGCTTAATACATCAAGAGCTTTTAGAGACAATCAAAAAAAATGCCAACAATTTTTAGAAAAGAGACATTTCATTGAAAAGATATACATATACGTGTCTTTAGAACATATGAAATGGTATTCAATGTCTCTCATAATGAAAGAAAAACAAATTAGAACAATGAAACTGCTGTTTCCATATCAGATTGGGAAGGATTGGAAATTTATAATATATAGCAAAGCAGAAGGGAAATCAACAGTTTCATGGATTACTGGTGGGAGTATCAATTGCTACAATCCCATTGTGGGGCAATTAACTAATAAATTTTTAAATTTTAAATCCATATATACTTCAACCCTTCAATTTCACATGAAGGAATTTCTCCTTCAAAAATACTATACATGTAAGCAAAAATGGGTTGGTAGGGTATGTACTGCATCATCATGATAACAATAACAAGATATACCATAAATGACAACAAATATTTGGAGACCTCCAAATGTCCAAGATTCTATACAGTTATAAAAAGGGATGAGGTCAATCTCTCCAAAAAGATGTTGAAGATAGGTTGTTACACAGAAAAAGAGGCTTGACCATGTCATGAGCAGCAACACCTCGTCATTTGCTGCCACTACAAAGCCCAGAAATCTTCATACAATGGAAGAAGCCCACCTTCAGGCAGCAGGTCAAGGCAGTAGAGGTAATATCTGGATATTTGATAAGGACTAAAGGGAAAGCAAAACTCCTCGAGCAAGTATCTGTGGCTTGGTGTTCTAAAACTTCCATTTCATTGTGCTGAAAACATATCAAGGTATGATCTTGCTCAGAAAAAAAGAGACTGCCTATGTTTGGCAGGCCCTAGAACAATATCTCCTTTTTATAATAAAAGATAAAGTTTAGCTTCAATTAAATGAAATAAAAATAAAAGTCTTTCTCTTATTAATTGGTTGGTAGAAACATACAACCAAACACTAATTATCAATAGTTCTACAATAAACTTAAGTAAAGATACAATATAAAACAACTCTCTTTTCCCAAAACTTCAACTGTCTTCTCTCATTGTTTAATACAATCTACCCCCGCTCCTACCCCATCCCCACCCCAGCCCTTCCTTGCTTTAAGGAAAAGTTTAACTTCACTAAAATTCAGGTGTCAAATAGCTTGTCCACAGCTCCCTGGATGCCAGCTTAGGGCAGCAGCTATCAGAGTTCATTGATTTGCTGCTAGCAAATTGGAAGAGTTAATGGTGTGACTTCCGTATGTTACTAGTTGATCAGGTCTCACTGGGGTCTCTCCAAATGGGAAAAGAATTGCTTCCTGCTAATCTCAGGCAGAGCACTGCGTCCACATCCATTTCCTCACTGATCTTAAACAGAAAGAAGACAGAGAAAGATTATGTTTCATTCTCCCACTGCGTCTACATAAAACCCAATTGTCGTCCCTTTCTGATCAGCAAGATGTTACCTTGGCAACTACTTTGTACAGCTCTTATTCGTCCCTCCTTTGAAGCTCATCATTTGTGCAAAAGTTATTTTGCCTCCTAATGAGTAAGAGGAGACATTAGCCAGCCTGACTGGTTCCCTGGTACTTCCAGACAAAGGTTGTAAAGCTGGCAGCCCAGCGGCCAAATTAAACACGCAGGTATGTTCGACCCACACAAAATTTTTGTTTTTGTTTTCTGATTTTTTTTTTTTTTTAATGTAAGCCAACATTTACAAACCGGGAGATTTGACATGCAAATCCAAATGTTTAGTTCTCTTTGAAAATGTTCAGAACTTAAATCACCAGACCCACATTCTTAGCAATCATCTGTAGCTCAGGACTCGTTGTACTAAGTACTCAGCCCACTTCCCTTGATTAGATTACCTGCTAGGCATTTGGGTTGTGACGCCTGTTCTAGGTAGGATATACACCCTTTTTAAAAAATGATAATATTGAGAACTGAGCAAAAGTTGTTTTTAAGCTCTTTTAAGCTTTTAGGATGTTTCTTTTTCTTGAAACTCAGCAGAACTTCAAACTCACGAAATGTCTTCCCACATGCACAAAATTTTCCAACATTATTTTTAACTTTCTGTCGCCATTCCTAAGGAAGCCCAGAAACCTAAGATACTTTGAGGCTTTAATCAAGAAAAGGCAAAGTTGAGGAGAAACAACTCATGTCTGTTGATCAGTTAGGGTGGCAATGAAGTTGGCAGGGAAGGCAGTGGCCCTCAAACTTGAGCATGCGTTAGAACCACTTGGAGGGTTTGCTGAAGCACAGATTTCTAGATCCGAGTTTTGGATTCAGTAGCAAGGGCAGGGCCTGAGAATTTCAATTTCTAACAAGTCTCAGTGCTGTTGATGTTCCTGGTCTGAAAACCACACTTTAAGAATCACTGAGTTCTCACTATATCAAATATGGCTGTAAAGGCATAGTGGCCAAACACAATAAAAGTTTATTTCCCTTTCACTAAACAGTCCAAAGCAGGTTTTCTTTCATTCAGTGATTCACAGACAAAAGCTTTTTTGAGCTCATGCCCCTACTAACCACAAAGAGGGCCATATACAGAATTGGGAAAAGGTACCAGGAAAGTGGACCACTTTTTAAAAGCATTTGTATAGAAATAACATACATCACTTCCTCTCAGATTTCACTGGTGAGAACAAGTCACATGACAATAAGTAGATGCAAAGGGTGCTGGAAAATGTAGTCCCTGAACGAGCAGTCCCTTCCCAGTAGCAACTCCATAAAATGGAAGAGAGAACATACATTTTTGCCGACAACTAACCATCTGCACCTCAGCAGCCATGAATGTGGCTCACTCTTGCTCCCATTGATTTTTTTACCCCATTACCAGAAGATCCCTATCCCTTCTTATTGCCCATCCAAACCTTAACACCCTTCTGGTTATATTTCACCTCCACCAGAATTACCAATAAAAAATTTCCAGTCTCTTATCCTAAAGTATGTAGGGTAAGAGTTTGTATGTAACTAAAGTAACTTTTCCCGAAGAGTTTGTTGTTTCCTTAAGGATATTTACAATGATCATTAAAACTTTCAAGAACAAGATTCATTCTTCAATTAATCAGAAGGGGAAAAAATGATGGCATTTTGAAAGTCTTTGATTAAAGACTTACTAGAGTCAAGTATCACATCACATTTGTTTCCAAAAAATAACAAATAACTAGATAAGGAAAATAAGTACCGAAAGTTGTCAAAAATAACTACTATCTCAATATTACAGCCTAACTATCCTCTTTGTGGTCAGTTAATACTTTCTAAAATCATCTCCAGTGATTTTAAGGTATCTAAAGTGAGTTATAGAGGTGATCCCTGGGCATCTTAAATCAATGAAAACAGTGTAAAATTAATATAAAGAGTGAATCATATATCATCGCAAGTAGCAGAAAACTGACCCAAACTAGCTTTAGCATAAAGCGAACTTATAGTTTCACTTAAGATGAAACATACCAAAGCAGAATCAGCTTTAGATGAGGCTGAATCCTGAGCGCGACAAATGTCATCAGGTCTGTTTTTCTGCATCTCCCGGCTTCGTGTTGTAATGCGATCATGGCAATGATTCTAACCCCTACACCCTTTTTTAGGCCCAGCAGGTAAAATCAAGAGTTTCCTCAATGAGGAAAACATCATTGTGACTCAGTGGACCTGAATGGATCATATGTTCACCCTTAAACTAATCATTGTAGCCAACGGGAACTAATTGTGGATCTCACGTGTGGAGTCAGTTTCACTTACTCCAAACGAACTATGAGTTGGAGAAGATGGTTTTCCAGAGGGGAGTTGGAATATGGATACTGTTGGGGCTTGAAGAGAGGCTCAATGTCCTACCCTACTTTGGAGCCAGTTGAGAGAAAGACCCAGGAATGAAGTAGAGACACATAAAACTGTCAGCTTTATTACATGGCTTTAGGTCTGTTAACCAAGTGAGCTTGCTAATTCCTAAATTAGATGAGCCTGCCCCATCACAGACATGCAGTGTCCCATAGGGGCTGCCCCTGTCAGATTTACAGGCATGGGAAGGCATAGAATGCTCTCTGCCAGCTGGTAGGCGACAGAGAAAATAGGAGGCTGGGTTGAATACACTCAGCCACCGCATCCAAACTCGCCATCAGGTGATTCACTCTTCCTCCCTTGAGGAGAAGGGGAAAGGGTGGTACAGGGAACAGAGAAGTGAGGAGTGTTACTCTGAAAAAGTCCCCACACACAAAAATGGAAGAATAGGGAATGTCTCATCCCAACATCTAACAGAAGAGTAAGTGAATGGTGACAGCAACAATTAGATGTCCACTGCAAACAGAACAGAAAGTGGGACTTACTATTAAATACATAGAGCAAAACATATGCATCCAAATTGTTAGAGTGTTCGAACTGCTTAGTTATAAAACAACATTAATTCTACCTGCTATGGAGACACCATCGTATCCTTTGGATACTATATTTTACAGTGGTTACCCTGATTTAGTGTTTTTCTATTGGTGAAAGATAACCAAGTGTCTTAGTTCGGGCTGCTATAACAAAGTACTTATAGACCGGGTAATTTGTAAACAACAGAAATTTATTCCTTACAGTTCTGGAGGCTAAAAGTCTGGGATCAGGGGAACAGCCTGGTCTGGTACGGGGGAGGCCTTCTTCCAGGTTGCAGACAACCGCCTTCTCATTCTGTCCTCACATGGGGGGACGAGGATGAGCTAGCTTGCTCGCCTCTTTTTTATAAGGGCACTGAGCTCATTCACAGGGGCTCCAACCTCACGGCCTAATTACCTCCCAAAGGCCTCATCTGTGGCCTTAAGAACACACATGGTCTTCTAGGTCCTTAAGTGTGGCCTTTTGACTGAATCCAAATTTTACAGAGCAAATCCTTTTATTAAAAGGGGTGCAGCAGAGAAAGATGAAGCTTTTCTTGCCTCGTTTGGTGCTTAAAAAAGAACAATCTTGAAATCAGAAGGCAGCAGGTTCCCCACCCCTGTATCACACTGGGGATTAGATTCTCCACGTATGAATTTGGAGAGGGCGGGGACACAAACATTTAGTGCATGACGTCAAGGATTAAAGTGGAATTTATTTATGTTTCTGCCCTGGGATAAAGTGGGAATGAGAAGAATATGATTGAAAGGCTTAGGAAAGAGATTCAGACAAAATAAAGAAGAGATTCATATTGATCTCCTGGACTGTATTCTAGAATGTAAGCTCCATGAGAGCAGGCTCCTCCTCTGCCCTGCTCATCATATATAGTAGGTGCTCAATAAACATTTGTAGGATGAATTAGGAGGGGGCTTTGGAATCAGAAGGAAAAAATATATATCTTGTTTGAGGTTAGAGCAGCCACAAAAAAGCCGTGTCATTTGGGATCTAAGATTGTAACTTGACCCTAATTAAAATGATCCTAATCTATGCTGGTTAAGGAGTATCCAACTGACTTAGAGTAGCTCAAGAATTAGGAAACCAAAGCTTATCCAAAATGATGGGAATCTTAGAAGTAATTTGATGCAGTAATTCCCAGCAGCACATTAGAAACACCTGGGGAGCTTCTAGCTGCCATCCAGATCCCACTTGAAAAGATTCTGGCCCGGGCATCCATGATTTGCAACAGGAAGAATACAAGAGAACAGTGTAAAGCCCTGCGGATCTGGGCCCAAGGCTAATTCACTTCGTCTCCCTAGGGTGCCTAACACACAGCATGTTTTTTTAGAAGTAAAGAAAAGAGAACAAGTTTCTCAGCTATCTCAGGAGAAGCCACTTCCTTGTTGCTTGGCTGTCCCCCACAGTCCCCCTAATATGCTACGATAATCAGGGACATGGAGTGCAAGAAGTGACACCTTCTGCTCATTAGACCCAAATCTGTTTTATCACGTTTTTCCAAAAAAATAAAGTGTGCTAGATGAAATAAATAGGTCTATCTGCCTCAAACAAGACTCCCTCAGAAATATTTTACAAACCATCACGCCACCAGGACGGTGACATTTTTTTATTTCAAACTTTCTCCTCTCGGACCCAACAGGCCTGGCACCACCTGAGCGAGGTCTTTGCAGCAGACGTGTGCACACGCAGCACCTTCCCTCCGCAAAGGCAGGAATCACTGGGCAAGGCAGAATGACCCCGATGAAGGAGCTTTTAAGTGGTCCTTCCAACATCACAGCGGGCGGGGGCATCCGAGCAATCAGCCTGCAGGCGGTCCCGCACAGAGCCCCTTGGCCCCAGAAGGAGCCACGCAATTCACAGCAACCCACTCCCCCGAGTGTCACCAGGGCCCCATTAAATGCCTCCAGAATGGGTCTTTCGTAGCTTCCCTTAGGAAGGGATGCCATGGGCTAATAGCCATCGCTGTCAGGGCGGTTTTGATACTGCTGAGCGGCTTAACATTTTCTTTTCCGCAGTTTCAGCTCGGTTACTTCTAATTGCCTCCCCTTGGACCGCCCAGCGTGCGGGATCACAGCGGCTCAAAATGCAGCCCCGTGCAACCTGACCCTGGGCCAGCTCCAACTCAGTGACAGGTCCCCACGACCCTCTGCCTTGCCTGGGCCTCCTGCCGGCTGCGCTGGGGAGCTGCAGCGGGTCAGGTCGAGGCACACGCCACCAGCTCCTTCCCGCTGCTCTGCCTGCCCGAGCCTGGCAATACTGTTCGTGTTCCTTGAGCATTGTGGGCACTGCTGGTGACAGCGGGGCTCTGGCTGCCACGCCAAGGAGTCACCGCATTAATTATTCTCTCTTCTCCAGGAGGTGGTGTGAGGGCTGAGCCCTGCAACGCACGTGGAATTGGAGTACAGTGGGCATTAAGTCTCCAGGCTGAAAACCAGGGGGGTTCTCATTCAATTCCCTCACTCCTCCTGTGCCTTTTAACTAACTTTGAAATTCCTCGGCGGCCGCCAGTGCTGTTTCCAAGGGCTGGAGCCCCACGCTGATTTATTCGGTAACCATTGCAGGAATCGCAGAAAATGAGAACCGGAGGAGGAAGCTAGGCCCGAAGTAATTAAGATAATTTGTTGCACACGATTCAGATCGCCACAAAGGGCTACCTGAACACACAGAATGCAAGATCAAAGGCGCGGCAGGCCTGAAAGTGGGAGCTCAAGTCCAAAGGAAAAGGGGCCATCTGAAGGCGCCCAGATCACTGCCAAATTAAAACACCTCGTCGCAGTTTTACCTTCTCCCAGAGATAAAAGAGAAGGAGATAATATTTTTTTAACTTTTGCTTTCAGCAGTTAGCTTCCAAAATACCCAAAAAAAAAAAAATTCAAATGTGTATGTCATATTTACAAGTTCACAAGATCTCCCTACCTGAAATCGTTTGTCGGTGGAAAGCAGCGTGCTATTTAAGCCCCAGGAATCAAGCTGCAAGAGTGACTACTTCTGCAAATAGAAAGTACCTATTTGCAAGCTTGGTAGTGACTCTTGAGACTCCTCTCTTTGGCGGGACCTCGTGCCCGCCGGCGGCCCACCGGTCGGTGGTGGGATGCGGAAGGCGGAGTCGGCAGGTGAGGGGCAGAGTGCGCATGTCCGAGAGCGCAGCCTTGGCCAGGTTTTAAAACCACAGCAGGGTCCTTTGCTGTGCATTTCTCCTTCCCAGCAATGTTGCTAATCAAGAACCAACCATCACATTATTTTCCAACTCTATTCAGGCCTCTGCTCGTCTGATATTTTGCTGCAATAAATACATTGATCTATCTTCCGCATTAACTAACGGTATGGCCTCCAGGTGACCGACAGCAGTCACACTGCCGCTCCCGGCTGACGTTTGTCCAGAGGTCCTCATGACGATGGTGACGCAAGGACAGACCTCGAATTGGAATCCAGGGCTCTGACAACATCCAAACAGAAGCCTTCATCTCCTTTCTCATCCTCTTTCCATAAGGTGACTTTTGAGATTCTTTCCACTCCTGAAATATGATTCTTACCTCCTGTAAAGACGTTAAGCATAATACGGAGTGAGCATGGCAGAGTGAACACAAAGATTAGGATTCAGACACTCCCAGAAGATCGATGCCACTCTGATAATCAGTTTTAAAACAGAGAGGCTGGCCTGGTGCAATGGCTCACGCCTGTAATCACGCCTAGTACTTTGAGAGGCCGAGGCGGGAGGACTGCTTGAGGTCAGGAGTTCAAGACAAGCCTGAGCAAAAGTGAGACCCCCTCTCTACTAAAAATAGAAAGAAATTAGCTGGACAACTAAAAATATATAGAAAATACTAGCCAGGCATGGTGGCGCATGCCTGTAGTCCCAGCTATTTGGGAGGCTGAGGCAGAAAGACTGCCTGAGCCCCAGAGTCTGACACTGCTGTGAGCTAGGCTGACACAACTGCACTCCAGCCCAGGAGACAGAGTGAGACCCTGTCTCAAAAAAAAAAAAAAAAAAAAAATGCAGATTCTATTTCAGCAGGCCTGGGAGCCTGAGATTCTGCAGTTCTAAAAAGCTGCCAGGTATTATTTGCAGGGATACAGGGATCTCTCTCTCATGGCGAAGCCCTTGATGTTGCATTTTGATAAAGAAATTCTGTAGAGTCTAGAGGCCATCTAGCCACCCCCCACTGCTGTGAGTAGGAGCAGGGCTTTGCTCTGAAGCAAAGAACATTCCCAAGGTCAGTCATCTGGGAAAGAGACCTTCAGACCACCCAGAGAGAAAGTGCCTCTCGCTCTGCTCAGCGGGCACTTCTACAGGTGAGGGCTGATGCAGTCTGTGACCCGCCACCTTCCTCAGACCCGCCACGTTCCATGGCAACGTTTCATGAGCAAGTCAGACAGGCCAACATATGGGGACATAGATTGAAGAAAAGTAAACTCTGCCTTGTCATCCTACCTGCTTGTGGTTCCTTTTGTGTCCAGCCTGACTCAGCTGTGAAGCCAGGAAATTCAAAGGGTCAGGTGTCCCCTTTAGAACTGGAGCATTAGTAATAAATCAGCACACCCCCCGCCCAGCCAAGCCAGCTTGGTGGGACCTGCAGAAATTAGTTGGAGACCTCCAAGGGGAAGATAAATCTTGAGGAATAAAATTTGGATCTTTAAGGTCCAGCTGCTCATCTTACATGGAGATTTCTCCTCCATTGACAAACATGGAACATTTAGGTTTGATTATTAAGAGAAAGAAGATTCTTATTCCTGGTAAGAGCATGAAGCTTAAAAAGAGAGAGATTTAAGTCTCAGGAACTTGGTTTCTCGATGCTGCAGGTGGACATGAGGTTGTCAGTGTTGCAGCTAAAGACAGGGAAAACTCAACTCAAGAAAAAATGACTGTGAGTGAAGCCAAGAAATATGGTTTAGTACCTAGTGGAGCGGGGCAGGGGACAGGGGCCATGTTCATGGTCCCTGCTTCCGATTAGCTGAGGGACTTGGTGTTGGGCTTCCTTGAAAGGTCCCTCTCTCTAAACAGCAATCAACTCAAGCTCTGATCCCCCCTAATAGCACAGCTATCTGGCACATGTTTAGCCAACTATTAATTAATGCTGCTTCCGCAGAGAAAGAGGCCATGGTCAGACCAGCCTTTAATGAGCATCCCAGGGCCTGGCCAGACTTTGAAGGAAGGAGAAGCATATTGAGATATTAGTCGAAGCTCAAAAACAATAGGTGCCTTCGCTCTCTAAGTAGCTCATGTGTTACTGATCTGACAAGTCCCATTGATTTAAATAGCCGGAGCACTGCTTGGATTTGAATCTCCTTCACCCTTATACCGAGGAGGTCGCTGTTTAAATGCTTTTACTTAATAATGTAAACACCTGTCACACGCCAGGGGCAAAGCTATTAAGGAGAAGGATTATTTAAAGCAACGCTCCTGAATACAACATTGCTGTTACCATCTCAGCCTCAGTGGCCAGGGTCTGAGCAGGACCTGCTTTCTGAGGACCAGAGGCAGTGGCCACGGCATCTAGTGCTCTGTCCTCAGTAGGGGCCTGCAGAGGTTCCTCTCACACCTGGACAAAATGCATCGGCTCACAGGCTGTCATCTGAATACCCCTAAATCCTAGTCAAAGCACGTGTCTACCAAAGTCCCTTGTTGAAATGGAAAGCTGTGTCCATGAAGGAGTAGCCTATCAGGCCATTATCCTGGTAGCTGCAAGGCACAGGGACTAAACTCTTCACAAGTGTTATCTCTTTTATACCTACAACCACCCTATGATTTAGTGCTGTTATTAACCCGACAATCTGAAGCACAGAATGGTTAAGCAACTTTCTAAAGGACACGCGGTATTTAACAGGAAAAAATTCAGATCTAGGACTTTCAGAGTATGTGCTTTTAAGCACTATGCCTTATTGTTTCTCACTATATATAAACATATGTGTACATATATTTTAATAAAGACCTATTAGTTTACCACATAATCTTGTCATCTGGCATGGTAAAAGCCTAGATAGAATAGTACAAAAGGGAATAGAAGAAAAAATAAAACAGAACCCAGTGGGCTTCTAGGCAGGAAGGGCCTGAAGGTGTGCTCTAGGGTCTAGACTGGGGCCTTTGGGACAAAATGTGGGCTTCAGAGGCCCCAGAGATAGGACCAGAAGCACATGTGAGAAGATGCCAAGACCAGAGATGTAAGAGCAGCACCTAGATCCTAGCTTGGAGGAAGGCTGGCCCCTGCTCCTTACTCTCTCTCTCTTTACCCAGGCTGCCCTGTCGGGGAGACCCCTCCCAAACCCTCACCTGCCACTTATGTCTTCTGAATGCTCGTCACAGCTTCTGGTCTTAACAAAACTCACTTGGGCCCTGCTTGGGCCCTGCTTGGGCCCCACCAACAGCACTGAAAGCCCCGATGTCTAACCAACTGTTGGTCAGTGACATTGGCCCTAGGGAGGAGGACACACTCATGGGACAGCACAGGCCCCAACGGTTACTGGTCTTTTTATTCAAGTTCCAAGTCAGATATTCATGTGGTTTATCAAGACCCCTGCTCTTTCACAAACATATCTTAGTGATGAAAGCCAATCTCTTTGGCTTGGTCTGAGCATCTGAATTCAACAGTAATTTGTTGAACAAACCCTTTATCACAATACAGAACCAGAAAAGAGCAAATTATTCATTCATTCAACAAATATTTACTGAACATCTTTTATATACCAGGCACTGCCCTTGGTACTGTAGATGAATCAAAAAATAGGAGCATCACTAGCTCTGCCCACATGCATCTTTCAGTTACGCTGGAGACAGAAAGCAATCAGTAAAGGCAGCAGGAAAAAAAAAAAACCCATGATGTCAGGTTTTGAAAGAAAACACTCAGAGCAGCGTTTCTCCAAGAGTGATACTCAAACTAGCATCACCCAAGAACTTGTGAAAACACAGATCTTCATGCTGCTCCAAAACACACTGAATGAAAAACTCTGGTCAAGGGCAATCTGAGTTTTAACAAGGCTACCAGGTGATTCCGATTTGTGCCAAGGTTTAGGAACCACTGGGACAGAAAAGGAGGGTGGGGGAGGGAGCATCTTTACACAAGATGATCAGAGAGGCTTTTCTGACATTCCAAGTGGGATCTGATGGATGAAAAGAAACATGACTTGCAAAAGCCAAGAGAAAGATATTCCAGGCACAGGGAATAGTAGATGCAAAGTCCTGAGGCAAGGAAGAACGTGTTATGGTCAAGGAGAAAGGAGAAAGAAGAAAAGTCTGCCCAGAGCACAGTCACTGAAGAGGAAGCTGATGAGAGCTGGAGTGAGGTCATGCAAGGACTTACAGACCTCAATAAGGAGCATGAATTAGAAACTGACAGAAACACTCTGATGAAGGAACCACGGTCCTATGAAAGCATAGAATGCATGAACCTGACCTGGTTTGAGGATGAGGCAAAGCTTCCCAGAGGTAATGATGTCTGAGATAAGATATTGTTGGGGAGAAAAAATAACGGTCTTCTCAACTCTCAGTTCTTAGTTGCAACAGACTCCACAACAAAAAGAAAAAAAAGGTTAACAAGAGAAAAACTAACAGAAATGTATTCACATGTATATTTCATATATACATGGGAGATCCCCAGGGAGTGAGAAACTGTCAGAGAGATGGCTTTGAATACCCGCTTATGCAGCAACTTCAACAAATAACAATAAATTTTTAGATTAGTGACAAAACAAATGAAAAGAACTTTGAGTCTTTAGGGACAGCAACTTGTAGGAAGGCAAATAACTGGCAGATAGAGGCGAGTTAGTAAAGCTTGTTAATGTAGTTTCCTCTGGTGCCATCTCCAGACCCACAGGGTCTAAAGTTGTCTTCTGTGGTTAACCTTTGTTCTCCCTGGTAGAAAGAGGAGGCAGAAAAATCTTTTGTCTTTGTAAATCTATGTCCCGATTTTAGGCAAATAGAGGAACAGCAGAGAGCTTTCCTGCATCTGTTTCTTCTTATCTGCCTTCAGCTCAACAACCCTCATGCCAAAGACGCACATGTTGGGGTGGCATATTCTAGTCTTCCATAATATAAATAGTAAGTAAGTACAAGACAACTAAAGGAGTGTAGGAACCGTCACGTGCAAAGGCCCTGAGACAGGAGGGAGAATGACACTGTCAAATGTGTCAATTGTGAAAGGCTTTGAAATAGACAAAAATGATTCCTGGAAGCTCTAACACACCCTTCCTGGTTATTCTGTGCCATTCATTATCTTTGGCCTACTTTACAGCTATTGCAAGAAAACTGAGAGTAATGCAAATGATTCTTGTCCATAGAAATGCAAATAAATTTTGCTCAGTGGAATGCAATTGATCATTGCCCTGGGAACACAGCTAGTTTTGCATCTATTAACACATCCAGTTCAGCATTGCCTGCTTGTATGTACATGTGTGTGTATGTGTGTATGTGGGTGAGTGAATGTTTCTTTGAATCAGTTGTGACTTCTTACTGGTTCTCTCATTAATTCATGAGTTAACAAATCTTTGACACATGTTCATTTTACATTTGTATGAGTTATGACTTTACCTTTAAAAAAAATTATTCTTTAACAACACATACAAGAAATTGCAAAAGCCCTCTATGATACCAGTTTGCCAGATAAAACATAGGACACCCAGTTAAATTTGAATTCAGATAAATTATAAATTTTTTATAAATATGTCCCCAAAATCACATGGAAAATACTCATACTAAAAAAATATTCATTGCTGATTAGAAATTCAAACTTAATGGGACATCCTGTATTTTTATTTGCTGTGTCCGACAATGCTCTAGCGTGGTCACTGATGACTCTGGGCTCCCCCTGCCACCCTTATTTGCTCCCAGGCTTAGGAACAGAAAGAATCACCTTTTTATTCGTCTCCGACTTTTCAGAGGCCACATTAAGAAATCACCTCCCCAAATCCCAAAGCTAGATTTCACCTTGCATTTTTAAAAGAAATCAGCTTAAATTGTCCCCCTCATAAAGGGACAGCACAGCCAGACTTGTCCAAGGAGACTCCTTCCATCCTGTGCTCTTCCATCACATAGAACTTGAGAAGTTTCTGCCAATCCTACCCACACGACAACTGTTGATTTACTAATAACTATAAATCACAAGTTTTACTGTGCTGTAGCCCAGTGTTTCCATTGCTTCCGCTGAACTGATCAGCTGAGCTAGATGAACAAGAACAATTAAATTCACATTTTTTTTTAACTCAACAGACCAGTAGACATATTCCATCCCAGTACGCTGTGGTCTTATTTCCTACCTGCCTGTGAAAGTCTTCCTTCCTGTCCCACAAGAGTGTGTGAGGTGCCACACACTCTTAAGTTTGGGGACAAAAGAGAAGAGAGACCAGAAGGTCAAGTTCCATGGACTACACACAGTAGGCTTTGATAATGTCTCTGACCTCACACATACATCCCGCTTCTCAGCCCTTCACTCCATCCAGAATGGCCTGTGTTTTCCCCAGCGAGGCTTTGCGGCTTTAGCATGAAGCTTTTCCATATTCAAGCCACCTATTAAAATGCAAATATACCCCAGGAGAATATCGTCATGTCAGCGAACATTTGAGCTGGACAGCGCATAACACACAAACCAAGCATTTGAGGGAAGGCGGAACAGGAGCTCGGGAAGGGGTTTTGGGGACAGGCAGGAAGGAGACCCTGATAGAGGAGGAGGATATTATGGTATGTAAGAGGACTGAAGACATGCTTTAGGCTGCAGGCCAATCTTGTGGACAAAGTCTAAAACATAAAATCTAAGGAAAGATCGTTTTAAATTTGGAGCCAAATGTTTTCGTCTTTTCATCTGCCTTTCCCTACAATGTGCTCTATAGGACACCTCCAAAAGGGTATCTCTGGGGGATTATATTGTTCATTGGGTGGGCATTCCTGCAGGCTGGCAGTAGAGAGATACCTGCAAAATGGAGACCCCTCCTCCTCCCAAAGGCAGTTCCGATTACCGGAAGTTTGATCACACTCTCCCAGCCCTGTTGGCTCTCGGAGGAATTATCATCACTTTCTGAATACAGAAGACAACGAATGGGCCTGGCTCTTCCTGGAAGGTAGGGAGTAGCAGCCTGGCAGACAAATTCTCTTCAGATTGAATAAATGCTGGGGGGTCCGGGGGGGGTGGAGATCATTGTCCCCAGGAAGCATCCATCCCTCTTTAAGCAATGGCTGTGCACACCAACTCTGGCTCCCAGTTTCTGTAATATTTCTCTGCTATAAATTGGCAGGCACAGCATGTGGTCAAGGAGCCATTACAAGCCCTCTAAAAGAGAGGGATTTTTTTTTTCCCAGAGATTTAATTTCTTAAAATGTCAGCGTGATTGTTCCTGCAGAAAGTAGGACAGTCTCTTTTTGAGCCTGCCAGACAAAAACAAAACTAAACAAAACAAAAAGCAAAGTCTCTGAAAGGATAACAGGCGAGTGGGCTTCCTTCTGTGCACCTGGAGGCCCCTCCTTCCGCGCTGTGGCTGCTCTAATGAGAACAGATGGCACCGTCGGGAGACAAGCTCGAGATTATAGATGCCTCCAGTGTCCTCCTCCCGAAACTAGGTTTGAGCAGATCTTTTTTCACTGTGCATTGGCGCAGGTTGTTTAAGCAGTGGTCTAGACATGTGCCAGGAAGCAGGATGTTCACACATGCTAATGCATCCACTTTTGCAGAGCTCACAGCCCTTCATCACAGAGCAGGTGGAGCTTTCGGACGTCCCTGCTTCAGGGATGGAGGAAGAGGTTGCCATGAGCAGCCTGCAGAAGGTGATTGCCCAGTCACTGGCAGAGAAGAAATCCCACCCCGTACCCCAACTCCATGAATCCAGCTACCTAACACCAAAACCCAGCTGCAGCAGGGGACCGTCCCAGTGCAGGGTGCAGAGGGTGGGAGGGCAAAGTTTCCACGTAGGGTTAGGAAGCTCAGAAGGAGCCCGGCTGAACCTGAACGTGGTAACGTTGGCTCACCACCCCCAGCCCCCGGGGGGTAGAAGTCATCTGCCTGTGTGCAGAAGGTGCTTGTCATCTTCCCAGGCTGGGCCACCAGGTCGGGGTACACTCAGATCGGCCCCCGCAGCAGTATCCGCAGAACGAAGGCTAAGACAGTTAGATTTCAACAGCAGGAAACTCCGGCATTTTAAACTCTGCATGTCACAAAAGTTGTTTCCTTGTCATCATAATTACCAAATTTAAATTACCTCTATTTTTCAGGTCTCAGGAAGCCATAAGGAGAGAAAGAAAAGATTTTCACGGTAAGAAATGAGAAATCATGGGGGGAAGAGGTGGCCTGTGGAGCCGAGACTTGAGGACAGGAAATGTTTTTGGAGTCAGCCACCGCCGAGGTGTCTGAAAACAGAGACAGGGCACAAGGTTCGTGGATGGACAGCAGAAATGGGAAAGGACCGGAATTTGGACAATGAGCTCCAAATCCCATCCAACGTAAGGCCCAAATGAAGTTTTAGGAAGGAATTTTTAAGTGGTAGTCAGGTGTGTGGTTCTGAAATGAACATAGAAATTGAAATCATGTTTTGCGTGCCTAGGAGCGGTGTTCACAAAGGATGGGGAGAAACATTCAGAATTTGAGATTCTTCTGCATCTTGGAAAATGAATAACAAAAGAAAAAACAAGACTTGTAGCAGAAAACGCAATGATAATGAACCAGTGTGGGCCCCTGCCACTTCCCCAGGGCACATCTGTCAACAAAGGCTGACATTCCTGTCCCCTTCTCTTGTTCTTATATTGGCTAAGTGGGGCCACGGGGTGCACGTGGGCATTTCTCAGTAATTTTTTAAAGTTATATTTGTCTGTGCAGGAGTGGACTCCACCTTGGTTTCTAAACATATGACCTTTCTAAGTAATATCCAGAAACATAAAGAGCGATCACCTTTTGGTAGCTGCGGACCTGCCACTTACTCGACTAATATCTACCTTTGGCTCAGTACATGTTATGTGCACATACGTGATACAGTGTCATTCTCACAACAACCCTCTGAGCACTCATTAGTCTCCCTGTTTACAAATGGGGAAACTGAGCCTCTGCAACGTTAAATAAATCACCCAAGGTTGCTGCTATAGCCTGCATTCTTGTGTCCCCCTGATTTCGTATGTTGAAGCCCTAATTCCCAATATGATGGTATTTGGAAGTGAGGCCTTTGGGAGGTAATTAGGTCATAAGGGTGAAGTCCTGATAAATAGGATTGATGCCTTTATAAGAAGAGACACAAGAAAACACCATCTCCTCCATGTGAGGCACAGCAAAAGGGTCCATCTGCAAAACAAGAAGGAGACCCTCACCAGGAACCGAGCCAGCCAGTACCTTGATCTTGGACTTCCCAGCCTCCAGAACCATGAGAAATGAATTTCTGTTGTTTAAGCCACCCAGCCTATGGCATTTTTCTTACAGCAGCCCAAACAGACTAATACAGTTACACACCTAGTGCGTGATGGAGCAACGACTTCATGCAAAGTCAATACTCTTTCTACTGCACCAGACTGCGTGTCAGCAGCAATCTAACTCTACTGACCTCACTCTGGGCATGACAATCACAACAATATTCTCATATTAGTGTTGCTCACTACCGTCAACAAAGCACTTTCACATCCATCCTTTAGAGTGTATTGTAAAAACTGGGGTCCAGAATCTTTGGACCTCAAATTTCAGATGCTAATACTCGATGCACAGACACATCATTGCGTATTATTTGTAATAGAAATGAACTGGTAAAATAGTTTTTTAAATAATAACACATGGGGTTGATTAAGATGCAGGGACATCGGCATTCTCTTATGCTCTTGCTGAAAATGCCATTTGGCATAAACTTTTGGAAAAATAATTTAGTAATAAAAGTTTTAAAGGTCCGCAATCTTTAACTCAGTAACTCCACGTCTAGCACCATATTTTTTAAAGAGAAATGCTCAGGAAGATTAATAAGAAGAATATTCACTCAAGGATTCTGTAATAAGAGTAAAAGCCTGGAAACAACCTATAAGTCCAGAAAATCATTAGTTGACTAAATCAATTATGATATATATTTATAACAGAATAACCCATTACATATCATGTTATCAAAGAATATTGAAAGATTTGTGGAATGCTATTCACATGAGCTCTGTCTTAGAGGGTCCCAGATGATGTCTCCATCTACTCTGGTGTTTGTTTAGTGCTCAGTGTTAGAATGAGTAATAAGGCCCTTAGCTTTCTGACAGATTTTTCTTTAAACGCAGCGCCCATCGGCACTCTGCCCTTGAGTTCCTGCTAAGCAGAGAAGATTCCCAGAGAGTAACTCCTCAGCCCCATGGGGGCTTGTGAAATGTGAAATTGGAGGTCTGTGACTATGTAAACAAATCCAAAAATAGCTCTTGTGAACAATCGTCTGCTCTACAGTGTAGAACCCATTTCCGCTACAGCTGGTTGAGACCTTCCATGGGTCCCTGATCCCTCCCACTGAAATTAGCAGGAGGTAGAAAGAGATACGTAGTTAGCACTTGCAGCTGACTCTGAAACACCAAATTTGAAGACAAGTATTAATAATTCTTTGGTTTGGTTTGGTTTTTAAATCCCAGGGTATATTTTTCTACACCTCCAAAAGGACAGAAATAGATAAGACATTCTCACCTTTGTTTTAGTGATGGAGAAAATGAAGCACAGAGAATTTGACAGCTGAACCATGTGGAAGGCGCTACCTGGTAAGTCCATAACAACAGTGAGGCTTTTAGAGTCTAGAACAGTGCCTGGCACATGACAAACAGGCATACAATAAATGTTTATTGAATGAATGAATCTGTTAATGACTGGATGAAATCAGCTAAACCAGTGTTTCTCACACTTGAGTAATATAAGGATTTCTTTTGGAGAAAAAAATAAAGTCTCTCTACTCCCAGAGACTACCTACAAAACCCCAATTTGAATAATATGGTCATTGAAAAAAAGAAAGGAAATTCTTGATCTCTAAAAATGCCTCTCAGTAGCACATTATCGTTGCAAAACATAATTAACATATTCATAACTGATAACATTATTGTTGAAAGAAAAATACAATTTTTAAAAGTTCGCACAGAATTCATAGACCTCAGGTAATACCAACAAAACCCATTTGAGAAAGATCAGCCTGGACCATAAGCCCTTGACCGAAGGCAGAATCTAGTATTAGACTTGACGTCCTCCACACCTTGACCTGGAAGCCCTTCTCTGACTACTTGAGGGTGATGCCGGTGATATGACGGTGGCCGACCTGCCACCCTACCCAGGAAGGCTGCGATGTCAGCCGGAGTGCGGTAAGCCTCACAGGAGGGCTCGGGAGAATTTGGGTTGATCACACTGCAGCTGAGCAAAGCTCAAGTCCAGCCGGGTGATCAGAGAAGCTTCTACCGAGGCGGCAGGATGTGAACTGGGTCCAGGAACATAAAAACAACTGGGTGGCACAGAGAATAAGGAAGAGGACTTTAACCATCAAGAAACAGAATTCTTTTCCTTTCCTGTTGATTTGCTGCCTCCTTTTAAATTGGATTTGCCAACAAAGACAAGCCCTGAGGACACGTATCAGAAGTCTGCCCAAACCTCAGAGGACCGGATGGGTTTTGAGTAAGGCTCAACCAGGCAAAGACATGCTAAAAATGTAATTGAAAATCTAAAGAAACCCTGATTCATCAATGAAAAAAGAAAGCATCTAAGAGAGCTGGAATAAAATTACTCCTTTCTACCACTTTCTGTCTCTCTTTTCTCCACTTCTGAGTATGAAATTCCTTTAGGCCACCCAGATCCTGTTCTTCTCAAAATCTAAAGTATAACCCACACTCCTGCATAGCAGGTCTTTGAGGTCAGCTATTGTGTCTTTTTCGTGATTTTGCAATATTCTACTGCCAATCACATCCAGGCATTCAATTAATAATTGCTAAAAAAAAAATACTGTTTGGCCAAGAAAGCCCCCAGAGTTCTCCTGCTGCCCCAAATTTTCCTATGTCAAAATTTACTCCTAAGAAAGAAGAAGTGGATACATTCAGCCACATCAAGATTTAATTAACACTGTTTAGTATGTTGCCCTACAAAGTGGCATGTTAAATCCCACGTAAATAGGATTTGGGGTATATTCGGAAACAGAATTGGGAGGCAGCTCCAGACTAAAGAGGAGTTGTTCTTTGTTTCTGAGCAAACAGATATGTCTTATTAAGCTGACGGTGAAGCCAGCTTTCATCAAAAAGATGAAGTGAGATTTTGGCATACTGAGAGAAGGGCAGTAAAGTTGGTCTTGTGATAACAGATGTGAGCTGCAAAGAGAATTCTTTCCAAAAAAAAAGGAAAGAAAGAAAGAAAAAAACTACAATCTATAGCCTAGGAACACTTATAAAGATGAGATTTAACCAAAGACTATAAAATCTTAAACGGTAGATAATAAGGTCAAGCCAAGTTACTATTTTCAGCTTGGAACAGATGACGAGACAGGAGGACATAAATGGAAATTAACAGGAAAGGGATTCAGAACAGATCAGAAGGTTACCAAAAATAATCAATGGCTGAAATGACTTTCTGGACTCATTCACTTGTGCTGAAAATATTGGGTCATTGAAAAAGTAATGAGATGATATTCTTGGGAAATGGAATAGTTAAAATGAATGAGTCCAGATGGATCCGAAGACTTTAATCATTCGAAAGAGAAACGCTTGCTGGGACTCTCTCCCCTGAACCAAGTTAAAATTTCATTCTGGAGCGAGAGCTAGGTATAGGATAGGAGACCTATGTTTTTTTACATTCCGTGGGTGTCTGCAGCTTCTCCAAAGTTATAATGGTCTTTAATACCAAGGAGTTTTTATGAGTGGTACCTCCTACAGGATCTTAACAAGAAAAATGAGCAAGACAGCCACTGAAGACAAAGGAGGCTTGGAGTTCATTCTCAGCCAGGCTCCCATCCGAAGCAGAAATCTTCCCGGTGTGCCCACTAGTCACACACATCTTCCAAGGTGTAATTGCAGGGCCGGACCAATTCAGAGGCAGCCTCATCTACTACTGGACAGCTCTAGACAGCAGCTGTTACACGCCTAGAATTGTTTCTTGCAGGGTCTGGCCTCCTAAGCTTTCCCCACTGGGTCCGGTTATGCCCTTTGAGTCTAATTCCACTTCTACATGGTAACCCAGCAAATAGTTAAAGGCAGTTCAAGCTAAGCTTTCTCTTTCTCAAGCTGAATATCCTATTTCCTTCATTTGACATTTCCCCGAATCTTTTGCCTTCCTGACCACCACCTTTGGGAAGACTCCAGATGTGCAATCACGCATGCACATGCACACGCACCCCCCAGAGTGGAGTACCTCGATTGAACATGCTTTCCCAGATGAAGCTGAGCAGGGTGTCAACTACTTTTCTTGACCTAGAAATGGCTACTCTGTTGATACAGCTAAATAATCTTAGCAGTGGCTACTAACATTAGCTGTAACTACTATTCATTACAGCCTACCACATGCCAAGACACTGGACTAACCACTTTGCGTACATTATTTCTAATCCTAATGATGGCCCATTTTAATATTCCCATTGCACAGAAGAAAAGTTGAACCTTAGAGAGCAAACAATTTGCTCAAGGGCACAGAGCTAGAAAACAGCTAAGCAGGGATTCAAATTCAGCTCAGTTGGATACCAAAGCTGTCACTCTTCCCAGTATGCCATACCTCTTAATAGTTTCTTTATGACTACCTCCTTGTTCTGTCATTTATACTTGTGATCAACCAAAATCCCCAGACTTCTTTCACCTTCACATGTGTTATGGATTTGCACCCAGCAGGGGAATAAGGTCCTTTGCAAGGTGGGAGAAAGGGGCTGGACCAGGCTGGGAATGGGGGGGTACAGGGCTGTGTGGGCAGGGTTGTGACCCCAAGACAGGCCATCAGTGGTCCAAACTCTAACCAGAGCAGGCGCATAGCCAATGTGGCTCAGTTCTAGGGATCTCAGGAAGACCTCATAGGGAGAATAGAGCTGGGACATAGCCTCATTGGTACAAAATATTGACTATGAGAATGTCAAGCCAGTCCAAGGTTCTGTATGGAGGTCTGGCTTCATGTCTCCACAAGTACGTAAAGCCATGGGGAGAGCCTGCCCCAGGCCCCGTGAGACAGAAAAGGCTGAAAAACAGGAAAACTCTAAGTACCCAAGTGATACAGGCAGAAGGGAGCAAGGCCCAAGCTTGTGGGGCCTGATCTCTTGTGTAGAAAAGGGTTAACACAGCAGGTTTGGGAGGCTTGAACCCCGACATTCCAAAAAGAGAACTGGCCCTTGACCAGCTCCTGGAGATAACCTGTAAGCCCTGGAAACATCCTGCCTGAGAAGAGTGTCTTTATGTACCTGGGCCACAGCAGTTGATGCTAACAATGTGATGTGTAACAAATGCTGATTTTGTTCACCTGGGGCCCTGGACCACGTTCTGTCAGTTTGCCCTCTGGGGAGGCTGGAGCCTTAGTGGCCAAGGTCAGTCACATGAGTATTCTTTGCCTGTGTGACTGACCCCTCATAAAAGCCCTGGACACCAAGGCTCAACTTAGCAATACTTCATGCAGGTTGTCACACAGTGGTCCTAATGAGTAAGTGCCATTTATGTGACCCTGTTGGGTCAGGGAAACTAGAAGCTCATGTCTGGTTTCTCTCAGATTCTACCCTATACACCTTTTCCTTTTGTTGGTTTTAACCTGTATCCTTTGCTGTATAAACCATAACTGTGACTATAACAGCTTTTCTGAGTTCTAAGACTCCTTCCAGTGAACCATCAAACCTAAAAAGGTGGTCTTGGGGACTCTACACACACCTTTAGGAGGGGGTGGCCATGACCAGCAGCCTTGTTGGAGGACTCTGACCTCAGAGCCCAACCCAAAGGTTAATTCCAAACCTCCTTCTGTGTAGCACGTACAGAACTCGTGTACCATAGAGCCACTGGCCTCTCACTGGTACTGGGAAACCCTGACCTGTTGAGGACAGGCTTGTCATTTGGAATGACTGAGACATGACTAAGACACAGGAAAAAATTCACACCAATCTCCCCATCTGGTATTCACTCAAATGACTGGGTTTCCTTAAGTAAACTTATTGGCAAGATCAATGGTTCTCACTATGAAAGTAATACATATTCATTGTCAAAAATCTGAAAAGCATAACAAAATAAAAAAGAAAATAATCCACTGGAATCCCACCACCCAAAGGTAAGCATGGCTAACACCATGGTATAGTTCTTGCTAGTCAATTTCTTTTTCATGAATATGTAGCAGTGTCCCTGATGAGACAGAATTTTTAAATTTTTTGTTAGCAATAAAATCTGCAAGTTAAAAGTTGCCAGCCACTTCCATGTCTAACAAGTCATCTTGGGACATGTTGTTTTTCTGGAAACAATCACGTGGACAGTTTCTTTTAGTCTTACGAATTTAAGGCAGAGGCACCCATTGTTCAGAGGCAAAAATGATAGTCATGGGGCCATGTTTTTCTTGACAAAGCTGCCCATCTCTTCCCCTTGGTACCAAAGCCAAATGTCACTGGGAAGTGGTTGAGCCAATTTGAGAGGGGGCCTAGAAGCTTCCTAGAGGAAAGAAATCAAGACCCCCCCAACTACTTCTCCTTAGGTTCACGAGTTTTCAAATATCTCTGCTGAGTTCGGTTGGTCTCACGCAGGAGCCTGGCTTACTAAATAGCTGGTGTTAGTGGGGAGGTGTTTTAGGCATAGCACATTGCCAACTAGAACCTTCTCCCACAGCTGCCCCTGCAGCACCACGGGCATGGTTTGAGATAACATGCGTGAGGGCAAGTTGAGAGGCTGAAACACTGGGAGCTCAGGGCATTGTTGGCATAGAACAATGAGAAGAAATCTCTTTGCAGCACCATGGGAGCTATCCCCTGACCAGCTATGACAGCCACACAGGGACAGCCCAAGGCTGGGTGGCCAACTGCTTTCACCACTCACATGTGTTGGAGAACAGCAAATGTAGCCCACGGTGGACCCATCGGATTTTCCAGTGCTCTCTCCACAAGGGACTTTAGCCTGAATAAACTGGGACAGAGAAGCCGTAAATATATCACAGAAAGGAGCCCACTGGGAAAAGGAGAAGGGGGTTTTAACGCTGATGGATCCATGCATGCTACCATCATGGAAACGCGTGAAAGCAGTTGGCCTCCCAACCTTGGCCATTGCTCTGTGCTGTCACTGCCGGCCAGGGGATGGTTCTCATTGTGCTGGGAAGAAGAAATCAATGACTCGGTTCACTGGAGACATAGCTTACACCCCAAGCTGATAAAGCAGAAGACATAAGCTATACAAAAACACAAACATATAATTTATAACAAAATGAGATTAAACTTCATTATGTTGTTTTTCTCCACTTAAGATTATATACCAAGCATTTTCTAAAGAATATTTGAAAACATAATACTAGTGGGTGGTAACAACGGCTAACACTGATGTAGTCTTTATGTAGTACCCACTATTCAAGGTAGTAGTATTAACCCTATATTCTAGGTAAGGAAACTGAGGCATAAAGAGGTTATGTCACTTGTCCAATGACACACGGCTGGTAAAAGAAGGTAATATTCGAACTTAAGTCATCTGACTTCAGTGTTAATGCTCTCATTTTTGCATACACAGGCTATTTAATCATTTTCCTGTAGTTGGATGTTTCATTTTTCCCATTTTTTCAGTATTACAAATATGCAGTGATAAACATCCTTATACATAAAGCTTTGAAAGTCAATTAAAATTTTAACCTGAAATGGTAAGCTTCACATGTAATTCCATCACTTTTTGTTTAGACCTGGGAGATATTTTTGGATCTCGATTCTGCAATTCAGATTTTCCACTTCCCCGCCCGTTTTGTGTCATTCAGGTTTAACTGGCCTGTTCTCCTCAAACAAATACAGCTGGGCCCAGAAGGGGAAAGGTGCGCTTGGATCCTGTCTCTCTCAGCAGCTCATCTCAGCCTCTTTTTGGATGGCTGGCAACTCCCAATAGTACTTTGCATCTCAACTAAAACTGAGACCAGGGTGAGTTCTTTGTGATATACTCTCCCAGCACTGCATTCTTTTCCTTCCAAGCGGGAAACGTATGCATCAGGTCACGAAATTATCTGGTCAATAGCTGTCCCTCACTCAACAATAGACTCCACACAGCAGCAGGGACTGTGACGGCTTTCCCGCCATGTGATTCCTGGCAGCAGCGCTCTGCAGCCCGCCCTTGTAGGGCGGGTTCCACATCCGCGGATTTGGCCAACCACAGACACAGACCTGCTGAGGCTGAACGTACCTATTTCCCAACCCTGGTTGGTGAATCTGAAGATGCAGAATCGGTGGGTATGGAGGCCAACTGTACTGCACCATGTTGTATGAAGGACTTGAGCATCCTCGGGCATGGTATCTGCTGGGCGTGGTGGAACCAACGCTCCACTGATACGGAGGGCGGACTGTGCTTGGCCCTCAGTGATGTTACGTGAAGGTCTGCGGAATGTTTGGGTGGACACAGCAATAGAGCCACTGACCCTCTGTGCCAATGGTGAGTGTGCATGGACCCATCGGCCCTCCTTGAATACGGTGTTTCCAATCAATTAAAATTTATGACCCACCCAGTTCTCCTCTTAGCCACAGGATATTGCTGGAGACGCAGCTGAGACCAAATCGAGCTGGGATTGCTCGCCTCCCTCCACCCTCCGCAACCTCCATTCAGTCTCCGGTTGTCCTTCCGAAGGCAGCCAATCACAAGACTCCTTGATGAACCGTCTCTGCGGTTCCACAGTGTCCTCAGGATGAAATCAGACTCCTGACGGTGATACTTGAGGTCCTTCACGTTCTTCCCCTTGCTTCCCTTTTCCCTGACATCTGCTGCCACTGACACCCTCGCCCCCCAAGATAAAACACACACGCACTTGAGACACACCGCAATTCTAAAAGTTTCCCCACGCACTTGCATTCCTTTGAGCTTTTTGCTCTCTCGCCCTAGAACGCAAATTCCTCTTCTCTGCCTGACAAACTCCTACTCATCCTTCAAGGCCCAGCTCAAAAGTCACCGCTCCTCTGAAGGTCTCCCTGTCTTCTTCCCACGCTCATCAAAGGCAGAATTAGGCCAGACACTCCCGTTACCCGTTCGGGCCACGGCGCCGGGCCTCTGGGGCGCACGCGCGCGGAAAGCCCACAGGACCCACGAGGAGGCCCGGGCACCGAGCCCTGGCGGCAGGAAGCAGAGCAGGGAGGCTCGGGAGAGAGGAGGCGAGATCGACAGGGAGCTTGAGGAGGAGCAAACACCAGACATCGCTCCAGGGGAGCCGGCGCGCCATTAGCGCGCCCCGCGGGGAGCTCCCTCCTCACGGCAGCCATGCTGCAAACTGCACTCAGCAAAGTCCGGCCTGCCCGCACTGTTAGGCCGTGTCGAGGCGGCGGCACAGACCCGGCATCCCCCCGCCTTCTGGGGGCGGCCCCAGCACACTCACCTTCCTTCCTTGTCGGCCATGGCGGGCAAGGCGAGTCGGGGGAGATCCCGGCATCGAGCGTTGCGGGAGGGACGGGGAGGGCGCGAGCGCTCCCGCGCGGCCCCTGCGTGAGGGTCGACTCGCGCACCTTCACGCCAACATCAGCCACTTGGAGTGCCCCGAACGGCAGAGTGGGCGGGGAAGCCGTTTTCGCGGCCTATCCAGACGCCCGGAGTCGCTTTCCGCGGGGCCCGAGGCAAGCACTTCGCTCCTCCCACAACACCTCCCGAAGCCGACTTCGAGCGATTGCGCGCGTAGGGGATGATGGGATTGTGCCCTCCTGCGTCACGTGAGAGACATTTAGCCCGCACACTCCCGGTGGCAGCCATTTTCTTAAGGGCTGTTAAGCTTCCATCTTTTAAGAGTGCTGAAATGAGAAAGGTGGGGTGGCTTCAGGTCTAATTATTAACTCTCCTACCTAGAGGTGTTTAACTCAATGTGCCCTTCAACTTGTTTCCTTAGTCTTTAGAGAGAACCAGTGCTGAAACAAGCGCAGATGATGTGGTTTTGGCTCTTTAAACATGCGATCCAAGGGGCAGGGCCTAAGATGGAAGTTTTAGGAGCTGAACTACATCCGTGAGCTCGAGAATGGCGTCTTGGTTAAGGATGCGTGCCAAGGGGCGGAGCCTAGAGCGGAAGTCGTAACTCATGGCCGAAGTCCGGCAGATGAAGGGTGGAAGTAGAATGCCCAATCGTGCAATCATGGCGCTGGAAGAGATAGATGTTAGAGACTACAATTTGACCGAGGAGCGGAAGACGATCAAGGCCAAGTATCCGCCAGTGGATAGGAAGTACGAATGTGAGTAGGTGGCTTTCCTCTCTCTTCAGATATGGGCACACTGGCATCCCCTCTTCTTACCCACGGCTTCCGGTTGCGCCTTCTACTTTGCCCCGTAGGTGCTTCAGGCGTGATCCCGTTGTGCCTTGTATTGTAGTCTCTTGTACTTGTCCTAGAGATGCCGAGGGAAAACACCACGTGGTTTGACAGTCGGGAAACCTGGGCTCCCACATTTACAGTCTCTTGAACTTTCACATGTGCCTGATCACATTTATTTTTGTGAATTCTACTAGTGCACTAATTCTAAAGATAACAATTTTTAAGCGTTTGCGGTGTTGTCACCCCCACCTATGTCCCACCGGGTGGATGGTTAGGGTGCGGCAGTATTAAAGGACTCGAAAATCTAAGCAGGGATTTTTAAATTGTTGTTCTACTCTGATCATGTGATAGTAAAAACACCTGCTTTTGCCACCTATTAGCTTAGTGAGTGGGCAGATCAGATGACCTGTCTTTACCTCTCAATTCCTTCATCTGAGAAACATATAAAAACATATATGTAGTGCAGATTCTTAAATTCTTTAAATTCTGTATTAAACGATAAGCTGTCATCCCTAGAAGTGGCCGTGTTTTGGGGAGAACAAATCTCTTATTTCTCTGCTTAAAATCTTTTAATTTCCCGTTGCCCTCAGTCCAACTATTTACCATAGCATTCTAGGAAACGGCGGTAGTAGCGGAGATGGGGGTGGTTTGGGGCTGTACGGACATAAATAGGTTCACCTGGGAGGATGAGGTGAGCGAGAAATAGGTCAAAAAGAGAATCCTGGGGCCAGGGACATTTAAAGGATTGGCAAAGGAAGAAAACTCCTGGAAAATAAAAAGAAACTGCCAGAGGGTTAGGTGACTCAGAACCAGAACCCAGCCAAGGCGGGATAGAGTTCGGAGGGAGAGAGTGCCAGTTCTAGAAAGATCCAATAAGGGAAGGGTGAGCTTCAAGCAGTGAGGGGGAGGGCGTGGAAGAGCCAATCTGCTCAGGGAGGATGACAACTGGGGGACAAAGAGGACGGAGGGAGTGAGGTGTCCGGGGGACCGGGGTCCGGCGCACCGCGAAGGCGCCCAGATCGCCTCCGGGAAGAGAGAAAGTGCCGCCACCGGCACTGGCGGGCCCCAAGGTCACGCGTAGGACGCGGACCGCGCAGGACCATCCCGTAGCCTGCCCGGGCGGCACCTGCGCAGCGCGTGGCGACGGTGCCCTCTGCCGGCGACAGTCGGCATCGCCTGTTCGCGGGAGACCCGGAGTGAGCGGCGCGCAGACTGCAGGGTCTCTAGAGATAACGCCCACCGCACAAAAGGAGTAGGGGGGACCCCACCTGGACGGGGACGTTCATCCTTCCCTGCACCTCTCCTCAGTG
>CAUYRT010068196.1:0-110505 GCA_963574885.1 Lepilemur ruficaudatus | reverse complement strand
CATTGGTAATAGAACTTTTTAAACATCACTTAGATGGACTAGGAACTTAAAACAACCAGCTTACAACTGATAGGAAGCGTGTGGCCAATGTTGTTTATGAGGCAGACACTGATGACACATATTTTTTTTTTTTTTTTTTTTGTTACAGAGTCACAAACTGTTGCCGGGCTAGAGTGAGTGCCGTGGCGTCAGCTTAGCTCACCGCAACCACAAACACCTGGGCTTAAGCAATCCTTCTGCCTCAGCCTCCCAAGTAGCTGGGACTACAGGCATGCGCCACCATGTCCGGCTAATTTTTTCTGTGTATTTTTAGTTGGCCAATTAATTTCTTTCTATTTATAGTAGAGACGAGGTCTCGCTCTTGATCAGACTGGTTTCGAACTCCTGACCTTGAGCAATCCGCCCGCCTCGGCCTCCCAGAGTGCTAGGATTACAGGCGTGAGCCACCGCGCCAGGCCAACAATTGATTTTTGTAAGTTGATTTTGTTTCCTATTATACAATTATGTTGAATTTGTTTTGTTCATTCTCTCAGTTATTATTTTTTTTTTTTTGGCATCTGAACTTACAGGAACAGATTTAAGCTTTTCACTGTTAAGTATTGTATCAGCTGTGGGTTTGTTAAATATGACCTTTATTGTATTGAGGTGCACTCCCCCTATACCTTTAGGTGAGAGTTTTTATCATGAAGAATATTGAATTTTGCCAAATGCTTTTCTGGATCTGTTGAGAGGATTATATGAATTATATCCTTCCTTCTGTTAATGTATTGTACCTCATTTATTGATTTGCTTATGTTGAAACATCCTTGCATGCCAGGAATAAATCCTGCCTGATCATGGTGAATGATCCTTTACTGTGAGGTTGAATTTTGTTTGCTAGCATTTTATTGAGAATTTTTACATCTATATTCATCAGTGATATAGGCCTGTAACTTTCTTTCTTGTGGTATTCTTATCTGGATTCAGTTTTAGAATAATGCTGATTTCATAAAACAAGTGTGAAAGTATTTTCTCCTGTTCAGTTTTTGGAAAGGTTTAAGAAAGATTGTTATAAATTTTTCTTTAAATTCTTGGTGGAATTCACCAGTAAAATTATGTAGTCTTGAGCATTCCTTTATTGGGAAGTTTTTAATTACAGCTTTAGTATTCTTATTCATTACTGATCTGTTCATATTTTCCATTTCTTCAGACTTCAGTCTTAGTAAGCTGTATGTTTCTAGAAATGTATGCATTTCTTCTAGGTTACCCAATTTGTTGATATATAATTGCTAATAGTCTCATATAATCCTTTGTATTTCTGTTGTATCAGTTGTAATATACTCTCTTTCATTTATAATTTTACTTACTTGAATCTTCTTTTTTTCATGGTTAGTCTAGCTAAAGGTTTGCCCATTTTGTTTATTTATTTTTTTAAATGCTTTTAATTTTGCTTCGTTTTTCTGTTGTCTTTCTAATCTCTAGTTCCAATTTTTTTCTGCTCTAATCTTTAGTATTTTCTTTATTATGCTGACTTCAGGATCAGTTTGTTCTTCTAGTTCCCTGAGGTGTGATTTTGTTTATTTGAGATCTCCTCTCCTCTCCCTTCCCCTTCCCTCCCCTCCCCTTCCTTTCCCTTCTTTCCCCTTCCCTTCCCTTTTTCCTTTTTTTCTTTGCTGTCTTTTCTTTTCCTTCCCTTTCCTTTCATTTTTCTTTTCTTTCTTTTCTTTTTTTCTCTCTTTTTTTTAATGTAGGTATTCATTGCTATAAACTTCTTTCTTGGAACATCTTTTACTGCATCCCATAAGTTTTGTCATGTTGTGTTTCCATTTTTGTTTGTCTCAAGATACTTTCTGATTTTCCTTTTGTTTTCATTTGTCACCCATTGGGTTGTTTAGGAGTATGCTGTTTAGTTTCTGCACAGTTTTGAATTTTCCAAAATTCCTCCTATATTAATTTCTAGTTTTATATCATTGTGGTCAGAAAAAATACATGAAATGATTTTAATAGCATTTAATGTTTTGAAACTTGTTTTGTGGCCTGATCATGATCTATCCTGTAGAAGGTTCTGTGTGCACTTGAGAAGAATGTGTATCCTGCCGCTGTTGAATAAAATGTTCTGTATATGTCTATTAGGCTCATGTGATCTATGATGTTCTGCAGTTCTGCTGTTTCCATATTTATCTTCTATCTGAATGAATATCCATTGTTGAATATTCTTCAGCTCTGTTTCACTTTTAACCTTGCCTATACTTATCTCCTTTGCTCCACTTACCAGGGGCTAAACATAGGTATTCCAGCCTGACCATTCATTCTCACTCACCCATGTCTAACACAAAACTAGTCTCTCTGTGTTAGAATTCAGAATAACCAGTATGAAGAATGTATCTGGATGGGGTCCACCTCATTGCAACTATGTGAAAAGGGCTCAAGGATGGAGAGCACAGTATTTTATTATATAAGCTTCCTCCTTATGAAGCTATGGAAAGATCTTAGGAGACACGAAGGCAAGAAAGAGAAGTTGAAATTTATTTATTCGACAATTTTTTTAGAGTGTGTTCTATTTGCTGGGCTTTTGAGAACCTGTAAGTCAGTGGCTGTTTAATGTCAGTAATCATATGTATAATGGTAGTGGCAGCTACAAAAGTTCTAGACTAGTGATCAAAAGGCATTGCTTTTAGGTTATATTCTACCGATGAATAGTCTTGTGACCTTGCGCAAATCAACTGTGTTTCAGGGACCCACTTGTCTCATCCATAAAATAACAGTGAGCTAGATAAAACTGTATATCTCTTCTTCATCTAAACTTCAGTAATACTCTTTTGTATGACATTGTATTATTCATTTGCAAAATGAGAAGGTTTGCAGAGGTGACTTACTTCATTGATGATAGAAATATGTTTTTCAAATATATTGAGTGTTATATAAATGCAAAGCAGTTGCAGGCAGCTTTAGATAATGTTTCATGCTTTGCTGTTAGCTTTCATAAAACCATTGCAACAGTTGAGCATATGTTATACATTTTGCTTTATATTTATATACTATTTTTTAAAAAGAACCTGGTTTAAGAGCATTTGTCTCCTGGAACAGTTCTGTAGCATTTGTTTATTTGCCCTGGAAAGATTGAGAAGTACAAATGAAAACCTGCTGCTGTTTTTTTGTAACATATTTATAGTGATTTTTCTCTTCCGTTTCCTGCTGCCATACTGAAGTCTTGTTTTGATATAAGACACCCTTTTTACTTTGTTGCTGGAGACTTCCTTACTGTACACTTACCTTCTGCTCTTGAAAAGTTTTCCATCTTTCTCCTTTTGCATCTACACTCCTGGTGGCGGCTGATTAGTGCTACTGAAGGCGCTGGGCTGTTCTTGTAGAAAATAGTAAAATGTGCTGAAAATTCATGTGAAAGCTGAGTTACTGAAATCGAAGGTTCTTTTGCAGTGTTCTTTGGTTTTGGCCTAGGAATATCTGTTTTTTACTGCAAACTCTACCACTAGGTTACTGTGTATTAGACAGTTTCTTAACATTTCTGAATCTCAAAGATCTTATTAGAAAAATATTTTTTAAATTAACTACCTATTTTGTTTTTTATGAAGTTAAAGAATAATAAGTGTGTAGAAGATCAGTTGTTGTATTATATGTGATAAATAAATATAAACATGCACATAAGCCCCATTATTCTTAAGCCCCTTGCACTGTCTCATTTTTCTTATTATCAATTACGAAGAAGCAAGATAAATATGTATTGCATACATATATGTTGACATGTATATTGTTTGATTCTCCTGCTGAGTTTCCAGGAACATGGATATGTCATGTTCATTGATAGCATTCTATCATCTGGGACAGTGGATAGAGAAAAGTAGGCTCTAAATATGTATTTCTTAAATTAAAGTATGATCTATGATTGTTTTATGGTTATGGTTGTTATCAATGTTATTACATAAAATATATAGGACTTAAAGTTTATGCTGATGTACATATATAAAACAAAAAAAAAATAAGGATGTTAAAAAAAGACACTGTGAGTTCTTGAAATATCAGTGTCCCACACTCACTGGTATTATAATTATAGACCAGTTACAGAATTGCTCTGTGGGGAAGAATCAAACTAAATTTAAAAAAATGATGAAGAAGCAAGGCTGTTTTCTAATTTTCCACTGGTTATTCACTATAACTCTACTGATATATACAATTATTGAACTGGTGAATTTTAGATCTGACAGAACTATGACTTCCTCAAGCCACTATCAATTTTATCAATACTGTTGACCATTCATATATTAATTTTTTTTCCTAAATTTTACTGGGGGAAAACTACAAAACATTTACAGTACAATGTTTACAGTCAGAATTTGTAGTGAGCTGATTTCCCAAAATATATTACCACTCAAGATGACTTATCTTGTTACATTCAAAAACCTACTCTGTCAAAGTAGTCCAGAGAGTACATACATAGTGCTCCAACTGTATCTATGTACAACCAACACTCCATTTTAAGTGTACAATTAAATGATTTTCAGTGAATTTACCGAGGTATACAGTTGATCACATAAATCAGTTTTAGAAGAATTCCTTTCCCTCATTGAGATCCCTAATTCCGCTCCCTAACTACTTTTCAAGCATATCCCACCCCTCCACAGTGCCCACCACGTCGCTCAGATGTGGGTTTACCCCCCACCCCTCAATTCCCTAGTGATCGCTCAAAGGACCCATTTGAACAGTAATAGAGGTGAAAACCTGTTTATAATTTTCTGAGCCTAGAACCTGACTTTATTTTACTTACAAAGTATATTTTGCAGTTTTTATATACATACAACTTTCTAGGAATGCAACTATTATGTAAATTGACAGAAGATTGCACTTTATTTTGTGCTTTGTGGTACTTGAACGCTAATACTACATACGTGTGTTGGTCTACATTTATACCTGTCACATATATGGTGAAAAATGTAGGTGCAAACATCAGACCCCTTCATTATATCATCCAGCATATTGGTGCCTGAGCATTTATAAGTTATTTTATTGTAAATTACTTTCTTTTTATATCATCTTTATATCACATAGGCATTATATTGCTTTTTTATTATGTGTATATATAGGTTATGTTATTTATGAATCTTATTTCAGGACAGTAAAGGAGGTATTTGAAAAGTATTCGCAATAAAATTGTAGCATAATGCAATGACTTTGAGAGGATCTCTTCTTAGCCCCATTTTATAGGTGCAGGAACAAAACTCAGCATGGCTAAGTCTTTCACCCAAAGCCACGGAGCCAGTAAGTAAGTGACAAAGCCAGGATTCAAACTGTTTCTGTTTGCAAAGCCTCAAACTTGGTAGAAATAAGAGAACAAAATACAGAAGGATGGATTAAGGAGGAAGGAGGGAGAAGGATGGAGGAAGCAAAAAAGAGACAGGGAACACAGGAAAGTATGAGCAGAAGAAAATTGAGAGTTATCTTGATGCATGTAAAAGCTTCTCTTCTCTTAATTAATCTCATTAGTAACATTGCTTGATGCCTGCTATACACGGGGTACATTAAAAATGGTGAGGATACAAAAATAATTGTTCAAGTGTATGACACAATCGTATTCTTGAGACACTGGAAGTGTAGCTGGGAACATAAAATGCATTCATTATTTTAAAATAAATAAATAAACAATATGGACCGTATACATCCTCCTTAGATGGAAACGTTCCATACATTGCAGTTTGTCTAGCATAATGTATACAGGGTTCCCACCTCTGATTTTTTCCAACACCAACCGGGTGTCCAACAATTCAATTCAATTCTGACACTATTTAGAGTTAGTGCAGACCCCACAGATTAAGGATATAATCCCACAAGACTGCTCCACTTCAGATGCCAGCCACAAACGGGGTGCCTACACTACCCACACTTCTGCCAGTATACATTAAGTGCAAAAGGAGAGGAGCCATAACATCTATTCATCTAAAGGCCTGGCCTTATTTTTATATAGCCTTTCCCTTCTCATGTCATAGTCAGGGAATGAGAAGCTAAGTGGTTATATGCTTGATAGAAATGCCATGTGACTGGTTCACAAATGTTTCCCTCCTAAGTAAAGTTGACTCCCAAAACCATGGTTGATTCTGGCTTTATAAGGTACAATTTGATGCCAGTTTTCCCATTCCATAGCTAATGCCTCAGGGATACATGGACTTTGATTGGGAGAAAATACAACAGCTCAAAAAGTGAGAATCAGTCAGTGAGAATATGCCCGTAAAAATGCATATTATTGGGAAAAAAAAAAAAACCTCTGTGCCATGTTCACAAGGCACAGCTACCAGAGCACGTGTGAGTGGCCCACTTCCTGCTTCTGTCTGATGCTCCTGTTTTTCTCCCTCTTCATTGGTCCCCTAGGACCCTAAGGGGAAGTGAAGTCTCCTTGTCCTGGGGGGATTTTGTTTTCCTTCCAGGATTCCCAGGCAGAGGTGGATTTCTGTGAAGTTCACAAAGCCTAAGATTCACGGCCCTTTGTTTGCACAGGCCCCTCCTGAGACCTAGGGAGAGGGCCAGCAACATGTTCACAGGGTCGTCAGTTTTAATAACATTTGCAAAAGTAAGATATTGTGACTACAGTTGGTAAAAGCCACTCTCTCTTTCCACGAAGGCTTCCCCTCTCTCACTGTCCCTTTGTGTCAGGAGTGGCCATGGGTATTTTCAGCTCCAGCTAAGTCCCCTTAGATGGGGATACATTTCGTCTGAGTGCAGTGAGATGTATTTTGTTGTTTGCGCTCACTTCTATACACAGTTAATTATATTCAGCTGTCCTGGGGTAAAAATGGCTCCCAGGAATCTTTCTTTCCCGGACTGCGCTGGCGCACCCAGCATCAATCCTGTCATGAAGATACAAGGCCAGGAGCTGTGCACACCATCAAAGTGTCATATGGTGCCTGGCGTCAGAGGTTTATGAGTGGTGTAGAGAAGCAGAGTGTGAAATGTTTAGAGCCAGAAGTTGGTCTATGGAAAATTCTTCCAAATCTTACAACTCATGTATAAAAGAAACTTACGGAAACTTTCCCAAATTGGACAACAGTCCTAAAAATTCCTTGATATTCCCCATTGCAACTGGTGTAATTTAAAAAAAATTCTAAACTATCAAAAGTAAAAGACAAATTTTGATGAGAGAGGAAGGACTGAATTATCTTTCTTTTTTAAAGAAAATAATGCTACAGGCAGGACGCGGTGGCTCACGCCTGTAATCCTAGCACTCTAGGAGGCCGAGGCCGGCGGATCGCTCAAGGTCAGGAGTTTGAAACCAGCCTGAGCAAGAGCGAGACCCCATCTCTACTAAAAATAGAAACAAATTAATTGGCCAACTAAAAATATATTAGCCGGGCATGGTGGCACATGCCTGTAGTCCCAGCTACCCGGGAGGCTGAGACAGAAGGATGGCTTGAGCCCAGGAGTTTGAGGTTGCTGTGAGCTAGGCGGACACCACGGCACTCTATCCTGGGCAACAGAGTGAGACTCTGTCTCAAAAAAAAAAAAAGAAAATTTAGATCAACCTAAGTGCCAGTAACAGAAGTTAAATAAATCCATGCAATGGTATACTACATAATTTCCATAATGCTCTAGATCTGTGGTTCTCAAAGTATATTCCCTGGACCAGCAGTATACATATCATTTGAGAACTTAGAAATGCAAATTATTGTGTTCTAAGCCCTCCAGGTGATTCTGACGGATGCTAAAGTTTAAGGACTACTGTTTTAAAATATATAAGGACACAGATTTCCATAAAATATTGTTTAAAAAAATATATGCATACTTTTTTTGTATAGTCCCTACAACATGTAAGGACTTCCAGTAAAGATGGCAGATTGAAAACACCTTAACCTCTGCTCTCTCCCACTACAAAAATTATTATAAAGGAATTTTTAAAACATATAAACTTAAGAACAAATAATAAAAAAGAGACAATAGCAATGAAATTTTAGAAGTTATAAAGCATATGGACAAGTGATTACTGTTTTAGCTGTCCTGGCAAAGCTAGATCCAAAGCTACTAGTGGCAAAAGCCAAACAATAATTTTCACTGGAGATTCCTATAGAAGGCTCAGGAATTGGCTAAACCAGGTACTCCTGAAACTGGATGAAGGACTAACACCAGGAGGACTGCTTGCAAGTGTTATTAAGAAGCAGTTAGATATCCAGATTCTTACCCCAACTCCATGCAGCCAAGTGACTGCCCCTCCCCAATCCTGGCCAAAAATTAGAGATTTCTTCTCCAGAGAGAAGGGTCTCTGGTATAGGGCATGCCAGTCACATGCACTGTTGAAAAGTTAAAACAGGAGGATTAAGTGAAAGTTTACATACTGAGTACTAAGAAAACCCCACACACACTCCCCTCAGGCCTTCTTTTTCCCCACCCAATTCCCAGAACACTGACAGCAAGGATTACACACCTGCCAAACAGAAGACTCAAAGAGATTTCTCTGCAGAATCTGATCAGCTCAGGGGGCAAAGATTTAAAGATAATAATGCTGGAGGTTCACTAAGAAAATAACCCAGCTAGATCACCCTTGCATACTGAGCAGAGTTGACAAGACTTATCATGGGTACAAAGCTTTCAATCAACTTTTTAGTCTCCATTTTTAGAGAAAAATGGCTATCTTAGGCTCATTAATCATTTGAACAAAGCCTCTAATATAACAGGCAGAGGCCAAGACAATCAAATCAGTTGGGAAATATCATTAATATCTTCTGCAAAATAAGAAAAGATGCTCCACAAAAATGAGGGCATAATCCAGGAAAGAAGACGAAATGGGATCCAGGAAATAAAAAATTCAACAAAAGAGAAGTGATAGAATCTCAGGATGGTGGTAAAGAAAGATCCTAAAGTCAGCCAGGCCACAGGTCTAGAGACATCATTCTAGATAGGAGCAAGGTCGGAAGCTCCAGAGAGACTTCTTCCAGAAGATGAAATTGATAGAATACCTAAGGTATTGAGAGATTTTAAGGTCTGGGAGCTACAGTAGTAATAAATTATAGATTAGTGATAAATAGAAAACTAAATGAATAACAAAACAATTATCAATTCTGGGAAAACAAAAGGATATATAGAAAAAGTAATCACAGTAAGCTACAAGGATGGCTCAGTTCTAAATGACATTTATACATTTATAATAATTTAGGCACCAAATATTGATCTAGTAAAAAATTATAATTATATTGAGAGGACAGAGAATGTAAAATGCACAATCATGTACTGATGACTATGTGCAGAGGAGGGGCGGTGAGGAATGTGTGAAAGAGCTGAGACTTCATCTTCAACAGTGGGAATTCAATAGCTAATGTCCCAAATCAGAAACCAAGATGTACTACTAGAAGCATGTGATACAGAGATATGGAAGTTACAAAACAGCGGAAAATAATGCCTCTCGGGAACAGGACCATTTGGGGTACGAGTGGACTATAACTTTAAAAATTTTTTATTTTTGTAATTTTTCATAGTAAGACTTATAAAATTATTTGAATTACATGCATCAAGAATTTTGATTTAGAAATTTAAAGAAGAAAATTGTTCACATTTTTGCAAGACAAAACAATAAAACTCTTTCTGGGTGGTACAGTAACTGGTGGTTTTATTTTCTTTCTGATCATCTGCATTTTACAGTTTTGTACTAACAGTTACATTAATAGTTACTTTTAATGTAAAAACTAAAAGCAAGCTCCAGGGACCATCATTTACTAAAAAATAAACAAGCAAACAAAAATCCTTAAAATAGGTAAACAAAACAATTATGATCCTTTAAAAGGAATTAACATCTCTTTTTAAAAAGGTGTGGATGATTTTAGAGTCAGTCTTCTGGGACTGTTTGAGTTCAGGCTTGCCTGAAAACATGGAGAAAAAAACTCCAGAGATTCATTGCTTTTCAACTATTCTATAATTCTAACACTTTACTTCTTTGGACACAAAAAGTAACTCATCTGATATCTGTGTCACTGTGCAGTCCAGCAAGAAATGCTGATGATGCTGACAAAAGGAATTTTTAATCTTTGGAGGGCAAGAGGCTTGCAAAGAAACAGCCCATTCAAGAAAAGTTTTGTTGAAAATTTTATATATCTTTTTCCCCCAGTTAAACTTGGCTTAAAGTATAAATAATTACACTTAACCCAGATTTCAATAAACAATTCCTAACACCAGGTGGTTTGGAAGCAATTTCCCAAAGAACTCTACTAGTACACATCAAGATTCATGTAATCTATAATAAAAGCCTGGTCTGTTCTCTGAGATCTGTTTTCCACCATGATTTAAAAAAAAAAAAAAAATGTAGTAAAGGAACAACTAAAAATGAAATGCTTTAGGGAGAAGGTCTATGTCTATAACCTTAAATACACTCCTCGTCTATTTTAGGTTAGGGAATTAAATCAGAAAGTAAGACATACACATGTAACATGTTTAAAAATTGGGCATATCATCTTTGACTCTTGTCTATCTTACCATATTGGTTAAGTTATCACTTTTTTCTGCTGCAACTTTTCTCTGAAAATCCTGAGCTCACACACATATGATCTTCTTTGAGTGAGTCTCCTTCTGGATCCACTTACTCTTTATGTCCCTTTAAAATCACACAAAAATACATAGAGACAATGTGCCTTTTAAAAAATTGCACTGGCTGGGTGCAGTGGCTCATTCCTGTAATCCTAGCACTCTGGGAGGCCAAGGCGGGAGGATCGCTCAAGGTCAGGAGTTCAAGACCAGCCTGAGCAAGAGTGAGACCCTGTCTCTACTAAAAAATAGAAAGAAATTAATTGATCAACTAAAAGTATATAGAAAAAATTAGCTGGGCATGGTGGCATACGCCTGTAGTCCTAGCTACTTGGGAGGTTGAGGTAGGAGGATCGCTTGAGCCCAGGAGTTTGAGGTTGCTGTGAGCTAGGATGATGCCACGGCACTCTAGCCCGGGCAACAGAGTGAGACTCTGTCTCAAAAAAAAAAAAAAAAGAAAAATTAGCCAGTTGTGGTGGTGTGTGCCTATAATCCCAGCTACTCAGGAGGCTGAGGCAGGAGAATCGCTTGAGCCCAGGACTTTGAAGTTGCTGTGAGCTAGGTGGACGTCAAGGCACTCTAGTTCAGGTGACAGAGACTCTATCTCAAAAAAAAAAAAAAAAAATTGCACTAAGATTTCATTTAATTTGCCTTTCTCTTAGCCATGTGATTTAGTAAGTCATGTGTCCTTGCTGGATCAAGTTCCCCTTCCTTGGAATATCAAGAGATTGGACTAAATTATTTTTAAGAGATAGTAGTAACTTTAAAATTCTAAACAGTTTGGTTCTCATTTTTACCTGATTGTGATGCTCTGCTGATGGGGAAAGACTTTTGACTATAGGCGTCAGACTGTGACTCTGCTCCGCTTCCAACAAAAGGACAGCTAACATCACTTAGCAGCTCAGGATCACTACTCCAGTCTGAATGTCTTAGATTATTTTCTACTACCTGTTTGCAAAATAATATAAACAAAATTATTACACAGGAATTTAAAACACAGTTAATTTCTGTGAATTTAAACAATTCCCAACCATCACAAACACCATAAAAGAAACCACTCTAGAGAACTTCAACTGTCTGCCAAGACCCTAAGCCTAAAAAACCTTTACTTTTGAAACATGCTCCCTGACGGCTCCCAGCAGTGCTTCTGGGAGAAAGGCTACAGACAAAGGTGAGGGAGGAAGCAGGCTGCTAGCACATACATCAGATCTCCTCCTTTCACAAACATCTCTCTTACAGCACTAACATCTTCTGCAAGCAAAACGCTGAGCATCAATAATGACTCTGTGCACACTGGCTGGCCTCTTTTTACCAAACCTCCTTGGGGAATTCTTGCTTTATATCTTTGCTAATTCTGGTTCTCCTGCCTGAACTGTCCCTTCCCTTTCTCTCTCTTCAACTCATTACTTACTCTATCATGCCACTGAAAACCCACTCTTCTTCAGTGATTTCTCATTTCCTTGAACTCCTATAGTTCATACTGTTTATAAACGTAATCAACAAGGATACACTTTCTCACACCATTGTTTAATTGTTCACACATGTACTACTGAAATGGTGGTCAGAGTGTCCCTAAAAAGGTCAGCGGGGCTGGCTACCTGAAGACCTCCTTAGCTACATTACCTTAGGGAACTGATCACAGTCAGAAAGCCATGATCTCAGCCCTGCAGGCCAAGAAACTTGATTTTATTGCAAGGAGATAAGACTCACGTTAAAGAAGCTCACAAGAGAATGAAGCAAAAAAGAAAAAAATCAGGGAATGAAATAAGATGCTCGTAATCTCTGTCAAGCACATCCCCTCCCCACTGGCAAGCCACATGAGAGGCAAGGTATGCCATCAAGCTGGCTGATGAGCACAGACTCATTGAGAAAACTGAAGCAATCAGAAGAAAACTTCCACAGGTTTCCGCAGGTGACTACTGCCAGCAAATCTACCATATACTCTGACCTCTGCCTGATTCTTCTGGACTGTCCAAGCTCCCATCTAAAGCCAGTTTCTCCTTCGTGCACTCTATCCTACCCCTCATCCATTTAGAGCTATCTATTTAAGATCCACTTCTCTTTCTCTCCACTGTGCATTTTTCTTCTCTCCTGAATCATTCTTATCAGTACACAAATATGCTATCATTTATCTCACTTTTTTTTTTAAAGAGATAGGGTCTTGCTGTCACCCAGGCTGGAATGCAGTGGTGCGATCATAGCTCACTGCAACCTGGAACTCCTGGTCTCAAGCAATCCTCCTGCTCAGTCTCCCAATTAGTTAGGACTCTATAGGCACCTGCCACCATGCCCAAATAATTTTTGCATTTTTTGTAGAGACAGGGTCATGCTACATTGCCCAGGCTTGTCTTGAACTCCTGGCCTCAAGTGATCCTCCCACCTTGGCCTCCCTAAGTGCTGGGATTACACACATGAGCCACCACACCCAGCCAATCCCATTTTTAAAAACTTTTCCCTTGACCTTAGCTACCACACAATTTCTTTGTACTTCAGCAAAATGCCTTGAAATAGCCCAGATTTGTTTTCTCCAATTTCTCTCCTCTCAATCTACCTTACACCCCATTCCAATCAAGCTTTTGATCCCACTCTATTGATCAGTTTGTAGCCCTCTTCCTTCTTGACCTAGTGGCAGCACTTTGTTCTCTTGGTTTCCAGAATGCCTCTCACTCTCTTGGCTGTCCTCTCACTTCACAAGTGTTTCTCTAACTTTTTTGCCAGTTCCCTTTTTATCCCAAACATCCCAACCGGCAAACCCTTTTTTGCCGGTTCCCTTTTTATCCCAAGCCTACAGTGGCCCAGAGCTTAGTTCTTGGAACTGTCTTCATTCCTTGGTGATGTCATTCTGGTCTTATGGTTTCAAATATTACCTACACCTCCTCCTCCCCATATTTTAACATCCCTTAAATCCAAATCTATCAGTGGCATGTCTCAATTTAATTTGCAGCATTCTTTTTTTCTTGGTGATACTTAAAATAATGGTGTATCTTACAAACAATGGCATTTTAGATTTGATAATTATAGTATAAACTGACAGCTTCCAAATTTAATTTCCAGTCCAGACCTCTCTTCTGAACTACAGACATATATCTAACTGCATACTAGACATTTCCTCTTGGATGTCTAACAGCTGTCTCAAACTTAACATGTCTAAAACAGAACCCCTGATCTTCCTGCTTCACCTGCCACTTCAGCTGATGGCAACTTCTTGCTTCCAGCTGCTCAGGCCAAAAACCTTAGAGTTGTCCTTTATTTCTCTCTTTCTCTCATACCCCACATCCAATCTATCAGGAAATTCTGTAGGCTCTATTTTCAGTTGATCTAGAATATTACCACTTATCACTTCCAGTGCTACTAGCACTTGGCCCCAGCCACCCTCATTTCACGTCTAGAGCAGTCCTTCTCAAACACGCAGATATGGATTTAGTTGGTCTGGGTGAGATCTGAAATTCTGCATTTCTTCCCATAGCTATGCCCATGGTTTACTCTCTCACTTCCTTAAGATCCCTCATCAGGAAGGCCTTCGCTGACCACTCTCTGTTAAATAGCACCCTTCTCCACTGCCACAGTCTGTGTATTTGCTTGGTTTTGCCTCTTCTGGAATTTTTCAGTAATTTATCTCACCCAAGATCACATAACTCAAAAGTAGGGACCAGGCTTCAGGTGCAGGCCTCTTACTGGTCTTGGAACAGTTAAATCCACCGAAACACTAAGAAAATATTTACTGGCTACATATGAGAGCACTAAGCTTCTAATTTAAAAGTAATTATTTCTTTTTCCTTTCCTAATACAGTTGTATTCTTGTGGTAGAAATTATATTACCAACTTATATATCAGCTTACAAGTTTACCTATTGCTCATTTATTCACCAAGATTTTGGGGTGTGATGCTAGCACTACTTTACACAGGTGTTTACTCAAACCTTTTATTTATTTATTTATTTATTTTTTCAGAGACAGGGTGACAAAGGTCTCACTCTGTCACTCAGGCTGCAGTACGGTGGCACAATCATAGCTCACTGTAATCTAGAACTCCTGGGCTCCAACGATCCTCCAGCCTCAACCTCCCGAGTAACTAGGACTACAGGCATGCACCACTATGCCTGGCTAATTTTTTTTTTTCCAAGACAGGTCTTGCTATGTTGCCCACGCTGGTCTCAAACTCCTGGCCTCAAGTGATTCTCCCACCTCAGCCTCACAAAATGCTGGGATCATAGGTGTGAACCACCACACCTGGTCCTGTTTAAATACACGCAACAAATACCTTAGCTATGAAATTTTAAAAATCAAGTTCTTAGCAGTTTGAATAATTCTCTCTTTTCTTTTTCCAAGAATCACCTTTAAAATATAGCACTTTTTGCTTTTCTTGAGAAGTACCTGTCTCTTATATCAAGATAGGATAATGTTTCATAACTATGATTATAAAATGTCTTTTCCAGTAAATTCAAGTTATTTCTCTTGAGTTTAAATAAATTGTATCATATTTAAAAACATTTTCTAAACTAATTCCTTAGGGGCATACCCCTTCAACCACTGTATCTTGCATTACTTGACTACTCTAAATTTCTCATTCTTAGGACCAGCATCACATGAGGATACTTGAGTAACTCAGAGGTTTATCTCCTTCACTCATCTCTATAACCTACCCGATTTACCCAGGCCCAGGTCATTACACACTACATGTGGAACCTGTGAGAACCCAACCAAACAAGTTCCCAAGCTCTTAAACAAGTGTGTCAAATAGATTCAGAAACTCTTCTTAGCTCTTCTCTAAATATAGGTGGTCCCTGACTTAAGATTTTTCAACTTTACAATGTTACAAAAGTGATAAGCATTCAGTAGAAACTGTACTTCAAGTACCCATACAACCATTCTGTTTTTCATTTTCAGTACAGGATTCAATAAATTACATGAGAGTCATCATTTCCATCTCAGGAAGAAAAAAATTACATGAGATAATAGTCAATCCTTTATTATAAAATAGACTTTAAGTTTAAGTTGGATGATTTTTGCCCAATTTTAGGCTAATGTGAATGTTCTGAGCATGTTTAAGGTAGGCTAGACTAAGCGAGGGCATTGGTTAGGTTAGGAGTATTAAAGGCATTTTCTTGGAGGGGGGCAAGGGCAATATACATAACCTTAACATTTGTAACCCCATAATATGCTGAAATGAAAATAAATTTAAAAAAACAAAAATAAATAAAGGCATTTTCTTACAATATTTTCAACTTACAATGGGTTAATCAGGACGTAACCCGAGGAGCACCTGTACCACACATCAAACACATCAATGATTAGCACACTTGGCTTTCTCAGCAGTGAAACCGTCCCCTACTCCAAATAAAATGTTCCAGGGCACACTTATAGAGTAGTTAAAAACAAGCTGATAAAAATATAGATGGTGGCTGTGGGGCACTGGGGTACCCAGATTTCTTTTTCTTCACATAAAGGCTTCTGAGAAGAGATGATAACTAAGCTAAATCTTGAAATGCCAAGTAAAGTAGGTATTCCAAGCAAAAGGACTTACATACGCAAAAAAATTCTTTTAATAGTACATTGATAGAAATTCCTTAAGCTTTTATCTAGAAAATCAACCACAAATTCCTTTATATTTCAAGTAGTCTAATAAGAAGTCAAAATTAATTACAATGTCTAGATCAGTGACCCTTTCCTTCTGGATTGCAACAGAAGACTCTTCACTGAAAATCCTCGGACAAGCATCATAATCCCAGATACTCAAACTGGTCATGAACCCATCTCCATCTCTACATCTCACCAAACGTGTCTTTTAGTCCCACTACCCACAAGTTCAGACTTGTGACTTACCGTAGCTCTCTTTCTAGTGGTATAAATTGGGTTCTCACAATATGCCTGCTTGCTCTTCTGAAGGTAACGCTTCCAAAAATTATGTAAAACTTCATTCTAATGTGGAAGGGAAATGGGTAGTGATTCAGGTTATGATGACAAACATATGGGCACATCCAGACTGCAGACTTTGTATGTTATGTATTAATTTCCAAAGGATGTCTTATGCAGTCTTCACAATCAGAGAACAAAATCCTTTGGTGTGTTTCTGCAGTGTCTATCAGGACATGAGTTCCACAAAATGCATTTTGGGAAGTGATAAGTTAAACCAGTGTTTCTCAAACTTGAGTGTGCATCAGAATCACATGGAGAGCTTGTTAAAACAAGTTTTCCATCTAAATGTATTCTTACCTGCTTTTCCTTAAAAAGAATTGTCACAATATCAGATACATGCGAAACACTGAAAAAAATCCTTCTTAATCTTAGAGAAGGAAAGGACATTAAAGGACACCTATTTGAATCCTTGCCTTTTGTATATTAAACAAATTAAGGATCAGAGAAAGAAAGCAACTTATACACGACTACACTTCTAGTTAGCAGCAAAGCTGCCACCAGGTCTATCGACCAGTCCCAAGTGGAAGTAAAACTAAACAAAAAAATTTTTCCATTTATTCATCACCTACTAGGTACCAGACATCCCTCACCTCTAACACAATACAGTAAGATAGCTATTATCTCTATTTTACCACTGAAGAAACTGAGTTAACTTGGCCAAGATCACCCACCCAATAAATAGAGAAGCCATGAATAGAATTTGGAGTCAGTTCTGATTCCCGAGCCTGTGTTCTTATTCTCACCAGCTAATTTCAGAAAAACAGTTTTCAGAATTAATCCCTAACGAAATGGATAGACAGCTATGTAGAAATAAACCCTACTATAGCTATTTAATGTAATTATATAAAACTATTTATAAACATTTATACATAAGATGACGATGCAGTGATAGACTAGATCATAAACCCCCACTATCAGCTATCGTACCTAATGCAGTGACTTTCAAAGGTTAAGTCTGTGGTGTTTTATGTTTTTGAATGTTTAATCCCTTTTTTTTTTTTAAGAGATGGAGTCTTGCTATATCGTCCAGGCTGATCCCAAACTCCTAACCTCAATCAATTCTCCTGCCTCAGCCTCCTAGAGTAGGTAGGGCTAGAGGCATGAGCTACCGCTTCTGGCTCTGAATTTTTAATTCCTATAATGCTTTAATTCCTTCCTATAAGGGTAGGGCCAGAGTCCATTTTAGACCATGCATTGTTCCAAAGGTCATTCTCTTTTGGCTTGCCCCATATACTGGTTTGAACAGCAGATGTTCCTCTACAAATCTTTCCTTGGTGACTTCAGCCCACATTGATCTTCCTCCCTTCTCTCTTTGCCTTTAATATCACTTATGAAGGCCGGGCGCGGTGGCTCACGCCTGTAATCCTAGCACTTTGGGAGGCCGAGGCAGTGGATAGCTCAAGGTCAGGAGTTCGAGACCAGCCCGAGCAAGAGTGAGACCCCCGTCTCTACTATAAATAGAAAGAAGTTGATTGGCCAACTAAAAATATATGTAAAAAATTAGCCGGGCATAGTGGCGCATGCCTGTGGTCCCAGCTACTCGGGAGGCTGAGGCAGAAGGATTGCTTGAGCCCAGGAGTTTGAGGTTGCTGTGAGCTAGGCTGATGCCACGGCACTCTACAGCCCAGGCAACAGCATGAGACTCTGTCTCAAAAAAAAAAAAAAAAAAAAATCACTTATGAGTATATATTGTTATATAAATTTCATGTCTACTCATTTCACAGATGCATAAATCCCCCTCCCCCACTAGGCTGGATCTCTCAGAACTTGGTTTCCAATGAAGAGCTCGAAGGAAGGCTATAATAACAACTTGCTGGTAAATAACCAGCTGTTAAAAGAATTCCTGAAAATGGCTTTTACTAGATGAGGGAACATGAAATTCAAAAAACTGCAGGAATACTACGCTACTCCAGGAAGGCAACAAAGTCAAAGTGTGGTCCCTGGACTAGAAGCATCAGTGTCTCATGGGAACTTGTTAGAAATGCAAATTCTTGGGCCCTAATCCAGACCTACTGACTCAGAAGCTCTGGGAAGAGGGTCCAGCAATTGGTATTTCAACAAGTCCTCCAGGTGACTGTGATGAATACTCCAGTGAACCACTGGTTTACTACCCAAAGTGCATTCAGTAGAACTCAAGTCCTGACAGACACTACATATACACACCAAAGGAATTTGTTCTCAAATTGTGAATACCACACGGGACATCTCCTGGAAATTAAACAAGCACATTAACATAGAGATACAAATAAGCCCACAAAGTTATTTGTTTTACTTTGGTTAACCTGGTGTTTCCTAAGTATAATATCTGAAGACTAAAACCTTTTACATTTTCTTCTGCATGTATTGCTTATTTACATCCTGTAAAACACACTGCAGGAACTGCTGGTCTAGTAAAAGGATTAAAGCAAAACTATCAGAAAAATAATTCTTCTAGTAGCCCTAGCATTATTACTGATTTCTCCCTAGTTCCACTCTACATCTTACTTTTCTTCAAAAAACAAAATATAAAGCTAACATCTAGTCCCAAATGGACTTACCTTTAACTCTGGGCCTACTCCAAGGTTCTTTAAGGCTTCTGCTTGTTGATAAAGTATGTACTGAAAACCTTCACACACATACCAATCCCAGCCTCTTTCTAAATGACAAATAACACGTTTTAGACATTTGCATTCCTAATTTACTGCAATTCCACTACACGGTTGCAGTTTGAGTTTTACACATTGCAACTTGTATTTTTTGTATCCCTGAATAGTTTCCATTCTTACATTCTCTTATTTCCAATCTGGCAAATTTTACAATGCTAATGCTGGCAAATTATACAAATGCTAAAACTAAACATTTTATATAATTTATCGAATTCTAAATGTTCTGAAATATTAACCTAAAAGGAAGAATGAATAGCCAATTTATTTAAGAAAGTGAAGTAAGTTTTAAAAATGTATATTTTACTGAACAATGACCAGCAGAATCCTAAGTGAAAGTACTCGATCACTGCTTCCAGTTTTCTGTTCCAATTTACAAGGTAAGGATGAATATCTGGTGAACCAAAGAACTAATGTCAAGATCTGATGGTCCAGAAGTGCAGGAAAGAATAATAAGAATATTTGAAGAAAAACTGTTCAATGGCATTCTGCTTTTCTAGAAATGGTTCTAGAATGGGAGAAACTGAAAGCAAGGAAACTAACACTGATCTCAGTGTAGGTACCAAGTATGTGCACGTATTTTAAGTAGGTTATTTTAGTGAATTCTCAAAACCACCCTAAGAGATTGTGAAGAAATCTGCCACCATACTAGACAAAGCTACATGTTTAACTATCATCACCAGCTGAAGGAAAGGTAAAGTCCATCAGGACCCTTATGTTTTACCCCTCACTGCTGGACAAACACTGTAACTCTTTGCAAAGCATGTTATCAGCACTTTTTACACATAGCTTCTGAAGTCTGGTACTGACTCCAAGATCTCTTCTCCCCTGCAGAATGTCAGAGGATTCCAACTCTTCTCCCTTTCCTGAATGTCACAAGGTCTCCCCACCACTGCTCACCAACCCGATTCCCTCCCAGGAAGGGTCTCAGGTTGTATGAATAAAATGGAAGGCCTGTAATTTTGATATATCCAGAAGTTGAGGAAGTTTAAGCTCTTTAAGCTATATACACATATGCTCTCTCTTCTTCATGCACCCTGTTCTTAGAAACTGATAAAGTTGTATTTTACATTATGAGTCTGTGTTCCTATTTTACATAACAGATGGCATTACCATTCTCATTTTACAGATGAAGAAAGGATGACTATGAGACACTTAACACCTAATATAAAGCACCTGAAGTTTCTTAAGCAATTTAGGTTTAAAGTACACATTTTAAATATTTAATAGGTTAAGTCAGAATTAATTGGGGTTAACACTGATAAAATTTAGTGAGAATTAATCAGGTCTTAGCCCAATAAAAATAGTTACTATTAAAGGTTAAATAGGAATGTGAGTTAGCATTTAGGCATTCTCTCTGTTATTCATCTAAGAAACATCAATGTATTTCATATAAATATTTCATTAATATACATATAAATATTTCATTAATATACATATATTTCGTGTGTGTGTGTGTGTGTGTGTGTGTGTGTGTGTGTGTGTTCTCAAAGCTACTTCATGTAGAAAAGTCTACCATCATCATTAGCCTGGTTTCAAATTTGAGAATCTGATCCTAGGTAGTCACAAAAATAAAAAGCATCAGTTAGACTTTACCTCAGAGTCTTCTCAATAATGGTTAATTATATGTACTAATTGGATTAATGAAATATATTACCTTTCAAAGCATACCCATGCTGAAGCTATTTTAAGAGAAAATAATTTTCCCTATTTTAAAGTGTATATTGAAAATTCAATGTGAGGAATGGATTTCTGAAAGTTGAATCTCCTATTAAATCACCTAACCAGAAGATCCCTCAGTTGAATTATTTCACAAAATAAGCATTTTTCTTCAAAAGCACGGAAAATCATATTCATAATGGACAATATAGAAAAGCACATATGCTCCCTTTGCTATTAATACTATTTTTTGCACAATAGTTGCTCCACTAGAAAAGCAACTCATTGACAATAAGCAGGATAATAAAAGGATATGCTTTAAGATATTTGCTTCCCATTTTACCATCAATAGTTTCCCATTTTAATTTCATTTTGGATTACCTGCTTTAAAATCCAAAATTTTCTCTAGAATCTATTTAAAATTCCATTCCATGTCCCCACATCATGAAGGTGAAAGATGTGAATAAAGAACATTAAGCACATATGAAGAAAGAGCTTACCAAGCTTTTTTTTTCTTTTAAGCCCCCGGTTGATGGCTTTTATCTTGGCATTAGGAATATCCTCAGTATTTATAACTTCCTTAGATCTCTGCAGGAAACAAAAAACAAACCATTAAAAAGATAGTTTTACATCCCGCTACCCATATTTCCAAGTATGCTCTGGGAAATATAATGAACCAAACTGTGAGTGCCAGGGCCAGTGATGGTAACATCTTGGGGAAATTATAAAAATTGTAACATTCTGATTAATCTTTATGTTTTTCTTTTTTCATTCAAAATTTCTCAGTACCTAAAACAGTGTCTGGAACACAGTAACCACCATCTGTTAAATGAATAAACTTTTATATCTTGGTATTAACACAATTTATGTATTTATCATAACTGGCAATATCTAACCTATATACAGATTAGTTTCAACCTACTTTTTCATGTACTTCATAACACTCTAAAACTGCTTCCATTTCTAAAATTATAAAAGTACTACTTTTTATTTTCAATCAAATTATAGAATTTTAGAATGACTAAATGGTTAGTACAGTTCATAACAAAGTCTTCAATCCCAATTGCTCTCAAGGGCAGGTATCTAAGATTCTGGCTCTCTCACAACCAAAAAGAAAGTATTGAGTCTTATTGCCAGAAGAAAGGTAAAGATCTTTTAACCAACAGAGGACATTAACATATTTTTCTAAATTTAGAGATCTGGAATGAAGTTTACTTTTAACTCTCAATAAGAATAAAAAGACATGTCTCTAACAATAGGACTTTTGGAATGCAGACTCTCTAGTCATAGAAACCATATTCAAAGCAATTCTGGTACATTGGGTTGGTCACACAGAGAACATAAGACATGTCAGAATAAATACCAAAACAGTTACCCATATTTGAAGGGGAGCTTTAAAAAAAAATAAAAAACAAAAAACAAAACCCAGTTATCCAGCAAAGACAAGTAAAGCTTATAAAGAGTAGCCATGAAAAAAAGACTTAAAATCTGGACTAGATAAAATGTGAAACAGCAAAAAATTGAAAAAGCTAAACATCCGAAACTTAAGCTATAATTAATTAAATTACTGACTGGCTACATGATGGAATATTTATACAGTCAATAAAAATTCTGCAAATGTTTAGAAAAAGCATTTTCCACATTGTTAAGACAGAAGATTCAATAGTACTCATACACATTCCTTTTTCCTTCTGATACATAGGACAAAAGAGACTGAAATGTATGTTGAGATTATTCGTGATTTTAGCTTTCATTTTCACAGTTTCCAAATTTTCTACAGTAAACACGATTGCTCTTATAATCATAAAAACTGAAAGGGGCAGCCTTGCAAAAATAACAGGAAAATACCTAATCCCACAATTTCCCCAGCAATGGCTAAAGATCAATCCTATGAGCTCCCTCACTAACAGACACCCTGCAGGAGATCTGTTTTGCACAACTTCTGAAGAAAGCTGAATGGATGGAAAAGACATGTAAATCTCTCTTTTTCAAAATTGTTTTTTGAGAATCTGCTTTTACAGAGTTCCTGAGTAAACAGCAGAAAAACAAGCTACAGCCTCAACCATATCTCAAGGATAGTCACATCTCCTGTGATAATCCTTTCTCCAAGGAAGGCAGGAAACCAAGTCTTGGACTTTGACATCCTTGCAGTTTTCTTATCTACCTGCTGCCGCTTTTGTTAGCAACTGACAGCTGTCACTATTTTTTTCTCTTCGTCCCCATAAAAGCAGCAAGCCACTTGGCCTTGCTGCTGGCATCCCCTTCTCTTTCTCTGGGATGCCATGCCATCTCCCTGCTCTCTTTCCCCTCTTTCTCTCTTTCGTCTCTCCTCTCTCTCTGCTCTGCTCTCTCTCTCTCTTTTTCTCTGTCCTTCTAATGGATAAAATAAACTTTTAAACTTTTATATCTTAATCTCTGTGTGAGAAATCTTTTTCCACTCGTGCCATGAGAACCTACTAGGCTTTCCACCCTAACAAAAACCTACACCTTTTTATTATAAATGCCCATGAAACACTTGCAAGAATATCTATTGTCTAAATTGGATAGATTTAAGGCCTTAATTTTTTTTTCTGGATAAAATACACCAGGATAACACTCTGGTTCCTTTCCCAATTCAGAAGGTCTTTTCCCAGATTGCAGAGTATCTAGAGCTTGAAGAATTATATACAAAGTAAGCTCAAGGGCAATAAAAGGAGCAGAAAAATAGGTCAAATTGTACCATGACTTCCATTCTTCATAGGTGTAACTACTGTCTCACTGGCTGTTCCCCATCCACTGGATTTCACACCACCACACTAAACATAGCCAGGGAACACCAACCACATCGCATTCTATGTGAAGAACATGTCTGAATCGCCACAAAGCCAAGAGTTACCATTGAAGTCATACAACACACAACTCTGCATATAGTATGGAAGGAAGGCACTGAGCTAGGTACTTGGTCTTTATAAAGATGTCGCCCACTTTCAAGAACTCTACATTCTTGACAAGTTATCATACTCCATGCAACTGACAGTCTTTCAAATGAGAAGCTAGGTAGCGGTATTTGACTCTTTCAAGCTAAAAAATGACTGCAGCAGACTTAATCAAACAGAACCGAATAGAAATATTACCAAAAACAGAAATCAAACAAGCCACTAGTTACATGTAGTTCAATTCCTACAAAATTAGTATGCTGACTTCATCTGCTAATGGCAAATAGTGCATTAGACACAATCTTTCTTCACTGTGTTTACATCTGCACTGTGGTGCAATGGTGAGTAAATTCACTAGTTCCTTAGCACACATCAAGGCAGAGGACCAAACTGCACATATGTCAAGTGTACAATGTGACATATATATCTCTCCATGAAACCATCGCCATAATCATGATGAAGAACATCTCTATCACCCCCAAAATTTCATCTTGTGAAATTTTTGTGTGACTTTTTAATATTCTGTGTGACTAAACGGGAAGTAGATACAAGCATTCCAGCTGTAGGCTAAAGGACATGATTATCTCAAGGGAAAGCACTTTTTTAACTGACTTGCAGGCTAAATTAACCAGTATTCTCAAGGAGAAATTTTTTTTTTTAACTTTTCATATATTTTGTCCAGGTTCTTTTTTAGTTATTTCAGGAAGGAAGGTAAATCTAGTCCCTGTTACTACATCTTGGCCAGTAGCAGAAGTCTACACAGTTACTTTCGCCTGTCCCAAATTTGCCTTTCTTAAGCCTATATGGTAAAGGTAATATTTGTTCCTTCTTAGCTCTGTAGACTTTGAGCATACCCTTTCCATAGAGAAGACTCCTGGCATGTTTAGCCTGTCCAGTAGCAGACTGCCCACACCCTTGATTATTTTGGTTATATTCACTGGCAGGTATGGTCACCAGAACAGGACCTAACACTTTTAGTGTGAAGGTAGTCTCATTTACCAAGGTTACACAGAATAGTATGACAATTTCTGTATTTTTTTTTTCTTCTTTTTTTCTTGAGACAGAGTCTCACTCTGTTGCCCGGGCTAGCATGAGTGCCATGGCATCAGCCTAGCTCATAGCAAACTCAAACTCCTGGGATCAAGCAATCATGATGTCTCAGCCTCCCAAGTAGCTGGGACGACAGGCATGTTCCACTATGCATGGCTAAATTTTTCCGTATGTTTTTAGTTGGCCAATTAATTTATTTCTATTTTTAGTAGAGACAGGGCCTTGCTCTTGCTCAGGTTGGTTTCGAACTCCTGACCTTGAGCGATCCACCCGCCTCAGCCTCCCAGAGCGCTAGGATTACAGGCGTGAGCCACCGCGCCCGGCATGACGATTTCTATATTTTAAGAGGGAAGTGTGATGGGTAAAATGAACACTGGAGTCAGAAGATCAGGTTCAAGTCCTGGCTCAACACTTTATACTTGTGTGACTTTTGCAAACTCACTCAACTCATGAACCCTACTTGCCCTGTCTATAAATAAGCATAATAGTATATCTCAAAGATAGTGATAAGAAGGAAATGAAATCATGGATAAGAAAATACTTTGTAATCTGTAACATATTATACAAAGATAAAATAATAAAGCATATTTCTAATATTCCCAATAGTCCTCAAGCTTTCTAACATTCCATCTTTCAAACCACTAAGCTACCACAACATATTAAAAACTCTTAAATAAGTATTAACTAATAAAAAGAAATGTATCGCCTTTAAGTACAATTATTTCCCCTTAAACCATACAGTCTGAATCAGGAAATCATTTATACATGTGGCTCAACATAATTTCAATTATCATAATTTCAATTAACTCATCCTCAATCTAATTTACAAATTCCTTAACCCATGTGTAAGCACTTGAAGATTACTTACATTCTTAGAATTTGGGCACTGCATGGGTGATAAAATATACAGATTCTTTGGTAATTAGGATACATATCAGGCTGAAACTGCAGTTTCTAACACGTAAGCAAATTCATAAATGTGTTACTTACCTCTGTAACATTGTGGCAAGAAGTGCAATAATATTTGCCTTCATCAGTAAGACCCCAAGAGACAGCAGCACACTGAGTACAACGCTCCTTAAACTCTTTCTATAGGAGAAGAGGACAGAAAAGGTGTTACCATCAAACCACATTCAATACATTGTACCTACACCCTGCAGTTGTACTTAGTTCTCCTTAGAGGGTTCCTGGTAATTTTACCCTATAAATAAAAAATCAGACAACAGAGAATATATCAGAGAGATTATCTGTAAACAAGGAGAAGAGCAGTTCAGTCTCTTGACCAGTATGAAACTGAATTAAGCTATTAGAGAAAATTTACTAAAATACACAATGTGTGAGGGAGAAAAAAAGGAAAAAAGGTAATAGGAGTAAAGTGGAAACAGATGAGTAAAGATCCTTGAAAATGCTGTGAGGAAAAAAAGATGATAAAATTTAAGTGTAGAGAAGACCAAAAAAGAAAGAAATATCATTTGGAACTCCTCCAGAACACTAACACATACTTGCCACAAAGGAACCAGATTTTTTTGTTAAACCAGGTTTGTTTCAAGTTTCAATTTATTCATTCTGCAATATAATGAGTATCAACTATGTGTGTACTAGACATTTTACCAGGTCTGGGGATTCAATGGTGAGCAAAACAGACAAGGCACATACTAGCTAATGGTGAGTTATAATTATTAATTTCATCAACCTAGCATTTACAGAAGTTAACTTTTCATCATTCAATAAACATTTCTGAGCATCTACTGTAAGACCTCCTATCACCATACTGCTGCTGCCCATACATAGACCTAATTCTCTGAGTCACAACTCTTTCGTGTTTGACTTATCATCCTTGATGCAATTACCGAGTACCATCTAATACCATCAAAGAGTGTGGCATTTTATGTAGTATGTCAAAAATGCATGCCACATTTATTTCGACAACTTGGTAAAGTCTTCAATGACCTTAAACTAAAACTATGATAGTAGGACGCCTTGGGGTGTCCCCAAACCTGAATTTGGAATCCCTGCAAGAGACAGTGGCTAGGATTCCCATAGAGACCGACAGAGATTACCTAGGGGCATTCAGGTTCCAACCCCTGCCCCTCCCTCACCCACCCCAGCATCAAAGGGAACTTGTGGGTGGTCCCGTCGAGAAAGGATGAGCCATGTGGGTGGCCACCCCACAAAACCCATAACTTCATCCTCCTCCTTAAACACACCCATAAGGACAAACACTCCACCTTCCCTCACCCACAACCTCGCCGAGCCAGAAACTCCAGTCTCTTTCCCAAAACCGCGCGCACACGCAGCCCGCCAGCCCCATCCCTCGCCCCGCCGCCCTCCGCCCCGCCCTCCTCTAGCCAGCGGCAGTCCCCAGCTCGTAGGCGTCCTCCGCCGCTCCCCCTCAGGTTCACTGCCCTCTGGCCCCGGTAGCTGGAGCCCGCCTGGCGCACCGCCTCCTTACCGCCTCCTCTAGGTCCATCACAGCGCCGCGGGAGCCACCGTAGCCCGCACCCGTTACTCAGGCAGGCAGCGCAACTTCCGGGAGCGACGGAAGAAGCCCTCGGGCCGGAATCCCGAGCCCCTGGCTTTGGGTTCCGGCCTCTGCGGTCGCAGGAAAACCTCCGCGCGCTCCAGGGGCGAAGCGCTGCAAGTCTTGCATCCCCCTCCCAGGTAGTCTTCCTTTCCTAGTCTTAGTGACTAAACCAGCAATAAGCAGTCGGGCAACACCTACTGCCGAGTTATTCAATCATGCTGTGTTGCGAAGGTCGATCGTTCCCGCTGCAAGGGGGGCAGTCCCGGGCCATGTTCCCCAGCGTGGTGTCTCACCCCTCTGGTTTCTCCACCCGTTACTGGCTTTTTTAAGGAGAGGCATTAGGGTTTGGAGGAAAGAACATAGGTGGTTGAGTTAGACCTAGATTTCTAATCACGGCTATCCTGCTTGTTTTTGCTTCCGTTTACTCTCTTGTAAGAATTAGACATTACCTGTGAGTACCTTATAACTGGGAGTAGTGTTACCGGCGCAGGCCATTGGTCTTCCTATGTAATAAAAATTAACAAGGGGCCAAAAGGGAGTCACAGGCAAGGTTTTATTGGAGCTCATTTTCGAACATACTGGAGACAACACAAAGGAAAAAGTCCTCAGGCTGGCTCCCGGGGAGTTCTGGGAGAGTTTTAAAGAGGCTTAGGCAGGAAAACGGTGACCTGTAAGTCTGTAGAGGTGAAGATGTTCTTGCACCAGACTAGTTCTATTACAGGCTTCTTCATGCTTGCATCTCATTACCATGTTAAAGCTCCACCCCTTGCTGTGATTTTTACCATTAAAATGAGGTTATAATGAAGGCAAAGTCAGGGTAAGGTCAGTGTGGTGGTCTTTTCTGGCTTGAGGTGGTTGGATCCGGATAGGTCGGGTTCTTTTGCAGCCAGGTACCTTATGGTCTATCAGTAACTTGCTCCAGTGGCCCTGAAAAACATTACTCGTAGGTTATGCTGCCCATGTTGTTTCTCTTGGTCAGAAGGGAGGCCCTAGTCCTGTTCATATACTGTCTCAGTAGTGCTCAAGAAATTATCTGTTGGCCAGGCTTGGTGGGTCACGCCTGTAATCCTAGCATTCTGGGAGGCGGAGACGAGGCAGGAGGATTGCTCAAGGTCAGGAGTTCAAGACCAGCCTGAGCAAAAGTGAGACTCGGGCTCTACTAAAAATAGAAATTAGCTGGACAACTAAAAATATATATAGAAAAAGTTAGCTGGGCATGGTGGCACATGCTTGTAGTCCCAACTACTCGAGAGGCTGAGGCAGTAGGATTGCTTGAGCCCAGGAGTTTGAGGTTGCTGTGAGCTAGCCTGACGCCATGGCACTCTAGCCCAGGCAACAGAGCAAGACTCTGTCCCAAAAAAAAGAAAAGAAAAAAAAAAAGAAAAAAGAAATTATCTTTTATTGTTCCTTCATTGAACACATTCATTCCCTGTTTTAGTCATTAAACAGGAATTGGCTTAGGTCCCAGGGATTCAGCAGTGAAGAAAGTAAACAAACTGCCTTCAAGGAGATTGTATCTTGGTAGAGAAAGACAAAAATAAATAAGGAAGCTATATGGTATGTTAAATGGTGATGGATGGCAAGGAGAAAAATAAAACAAGAAAGGAGAATGAGGACAATAAGATGGTTTCAATTTGAAATGGGGTGGTCAAGAGGGATCTCATTGACAAGAGGATCTTTGATATAGTCAACCACCCATCTCAAGAAGACAGAAGGTTATTTTGTAGTTCATAAGTGTGATGTTTGAGTTTCTGTGCTCATGTGTGAGAAGTGCCTCCCTCAAACCTTGTTACAATGTGGGCACATTACCAGTCTCATGTGGGGAAAAAAGAAAAGAAAGGAAAATGAAGGTTAAACTGAAAAATAATGGAAAGAAGGAAATGAAAAAGATTAGAGAAATTAATAAGAGAGAAAGCAAGCTTCAGTAGAGAGGCTCCGCAAACTAATATCAGCTCTTTGAAAAGACTAATGAATTCAGTAAACCCTGGAAAGACTGATCAAAAGCGAAAGAAGAAAAGCAAAATTAACCAATAACAGGACAATGAAAGTGGCATCACTACAAATACCATAGACGTTAAAAAAGATCATAAGGGGATATGAATAACTCTAGACCAATAAATGTGAAAATGTAGAAGAAAAGGAGAAATTCCTAGAAAATACAAGTTATCAAAAGATAATGCAAGAAAAAACAAAATCCAAACAATCTTGTGTCTGTTTAAGAAATTGACTCCATAAGTAAAGTAAAATAATTAAGTAAAATATCTCACAAAAAGAAACCTCAATCTCAAATGGCATAGCTGGTAAATTCTACCAAACTTTTAAGAAAGAAGTAATCTCTTCCAGATAATGGAAAAAGAGCACTTACTAACATGTCTTATAAGGAAGCACACATATGCTTGACACCCAAACCTGACAAGGATATTTCAAGAAAACTCAAAATTAAAGAGCACTGTTTCTCAGAAACATAGATGCAAAAGTTCCAGACAAAATATCACCAAATGAATTTACATCCTTTATTTGGCAATATATAAAATAGGATAATAAATCACAACCAAGTTAGATTTATTCTAGAAATGCAAGGTTAGTTTAACAACAACAGCAAAAAAAAATCAAAATAGATAGTGTGATGTAAGGATAGACCAAAAAAAATCAATAAAACTGAATAGAAAGTCCAGAAACTGACTTAAAAATACATATAAGTTGATTTACAACACATCTTATGAGGCAGGCATAACCTTGCAAGGATGCTGCTAAAATTCAGTAGGGAAAGAGTAGTTTTTCAATGAATGGTTGTGGATCAATTGGACATCCATATTAAAAATTATCGACCCCTTGTTCACACCACACAAAAAATTAATTCAAATGGATTATAGACCTACCTGTCATAGGTAAAACCATAACACTTCTAGAAAAAGAAAACATAGGTAAATATCTTTATTAGTTGGGGGTAGAATAGACTTCATAAATAGGACACAAAAATTGTGTCCATTCATAAAAGAAAAGATCATTAAATTAGACTTCATTAAAATTAAGCCAGGCATGGTGGCTCACACCTGTAATCCTAGCACTCTGGGAGGCCGAGGCAGGCAGATCGTTTGAGCTCAGCAGTTCGAGACCAACCTGAGCAAGAGTGAGACCCTGTCTCTACTAAAAAAAAAAAAAAAAAAATAGAAACTAGCTGGACAACTAAAACTATATATAGAAAAAATTAGCCAGCCATGGTGGCACATGCCTGAAGTCCCAGCTACTCGGAAGGCTGAGGCAGAAGGATTGCTTGAGCCTAGGAGTTTGAGGTTGCTGTGAGCTAGGCTGACACCACCTCACTCTAGCCCGGGCAACAGAGTGAGACTCTGTCTCAAAAAATAAATAAATAAATAAATTAAGAACTTCAGTTCATCAAAAGACATGGTTAAAGCAAACTAAAGACTGAGAAAATATTCACAATACACATATTCAGTAGGAGATTTATATAACAAAGATTTCCTACAAACCAATTAAAAATAGTAATAAACAATCCAATTAAAAAATCAGCAAAATCCAGGATCCTAATCCTTCTCAGGGAAAAAAAAATAGGCAAAAGACTTGAGCAGGTATTTTACAAAAGATAACAGCTAAATCATCAATAAGTATATGAAAATATGCTTAACATTAATACTCATCAGAAAAATGCAAATTAAACCCACAATGAGATGCCACTACATACCTACCAGAATGGCTAAAATTAAAAAGACTGAAAATACCAAGGTTTTGGCAAGAATGTGGATAAACTTGTTCTCTTCTACATTGCTGATGGGTGTGTAAATTGGAAGAAGCATTTTGGAAAATTGTTTGGAAGGAGAGCTAAATATATGCTAATTATGACCCAGCAATTCCACTCCTAGATCTATTCCCAAGAGAAAAGAGTGTGTATGTTTACCAATAAACATGTACAATTATTTTCATAAAACCTTCTTTATCATAGCAAAAAAATTACAAGCAACTAAATGTCCACATCAACAGGAGAGTGGATAAACATTGTATAGCCATACAATGGAATAAATGAATGAATAACTTATATACAATAACAACATGGATGAAACTCAGAAACAGTGATGTGCAGGAGCCTGTGGTAGATCAAAAGTGGACTCAAATTCTCTGCCACTCTTCCCATTGAAAGATAAGGTACATTTCTTCCAATCCTTGAATCTGGACTGGCCTTGTGGCTGGCTTTGATCAATACAATGCTCTTTTGATTATGTTGTGCAACTTCCAAAGCAGTGTCTTTGCAGCGTCTGCTTTTGCTCTTCTTAGAATGTTCTTTCCCAAATGCTAATAGTCAGGACAGGAAGTCCAACTCCCTTGAGATAACGGTGCTGTGAGGAAACCCAAGCTAGTCCATGTGTAACTGAGAAGTGATATGGAAAAGGACTGAGGTATCAGACGTGTGAGTGAAGCCTTTTTGGACCTCCTAACCTAGCCCCGTCACTTACTGTATGCAGCCTAGTGAATGATCCCAGCTGATGCTAGGGGGAACAGAAGAGCTATGAGGAACAAAATGGTTATTGTTTTAAACTACTAAGTTTCTAGGTAGTTTGTTACACAGTAATAACTAAGTTATAGAAATCAGTCCTTAAAGTAGAGCGGTATTTAACGAAAACCTAAAACGTGCCCAGATCTAACTCTATCCTGACATCTCCTCTACATAATAACATAGCAGGGAAAAAAATTATGTATGTAATCCCATTATATGGATGTGTGTTTTTATATAAATTATACACAGGGACTGTCCTAGTGATGTATGTTATAGGACACACATAAATATTTTTAAATGACAAGAAAAATAAAATTTTAAATGATATATTTTATCAACATAATAAAATTTTCCTTCACTGAAAATATTAGAGTTATTTTCATTATTTTTTAAAATCTTGGCTTACTACTACTACATAATACAATGATTTGTAGTTCTGGTCCTAAGTTCAGTTTATTTTAATATTTTTACTGGTAGTCATAACAGGAAAAAGATACTTTACAAAGATACATAGAACTAAGTGTTTTCATTACAGGAAACATTTGCAAACATTCATTCTCAGAATGTTCTCTCCATAGCATAAGTTTCCTCCAAAAAAGTAGTTACTTTTTCATGCATTAAAGGAAGGAGTGCCTCACATGTATGCTGTTTCTGGACACAGGGCATAAAGCAATGAACAACAACAAATTTCCACCTTATGAAGCTGACACTCTAGCTGGGGGAGACACATAATAAATATATAAATATTTATCACTGCATCTGCATGGTCCTGTGTTCATAACATCAACTGCGCCCACGAATCCTACAGCAGTGTGTGCACTTCTGCCTTCAACTTTCGCTGTCACTTCGTGCTGGTGAATGAGGCAGTGGATGGATTTCACCCGCAGCACTGTTGGTATCTTATCTCAGAGTTCTCTTATTATTCTAGTCAAAGCAGGCACTCCTTCAATGGCTACATGGACACAGTTTTACCACAAAATATTGTTTTTATAAAAGAAATGATTTATCATCTAGAACGTACGTTCCCTGGCACATCTTCCCATTAACAGCTCCTCGTTAGCAAGTAGTTCTTTCTGTATTCCATTATTGAAATAGAGTCTAGCAACTTTCAGGAACAGAGATGTATCAGAAATATCTAGGTTTTGTCCAACTGCATAGCATAGCTTCAAATGGCAAACCTGTGTAATTTGTTCTGAGATTTGTTTCTTTTAAATTTTCAGCAATTTTTTCTACATCTTCCAGCAGTATTTGCAAGAGTATTTGTCATCTTTCAGCTATGTTTATCATGGAAGGATGATAGAAAACAGATAAATATAAAAAATAACTTTAGGGAGTGCTACATGCTGTAAAAAAAAAATACAGCAGGGTAAGTATATACGGCGATGGGGTGGAGGAAGTGAAGAGAATGTGTACAGGGTCATTAGGGAGCCCTCTCTACAGAAGGGCGGGGTGAGCAGGGACAAAAGCAGTAGCCGTCCAGGAATACGAGGGAATGTGTCCCCGGGAGACAAAATGCCTGAAGCAGCACCAGGCAAGGTGTGTTTGAGGAGCAAAAGGGCGCCACTGTGGCCGGAGGGTAGTGGGTGAGAGGCAGTCTCAGGCCTCCAGGTCAGAGGGCGAGGCAAGGCTGAAGGTCTCTTCGGCCCACAGGGTTGATACTCAGCCAGTGCACCCACTCCGCCCTACCGTTTGTTAAAGTACATATACCGATTTACTGTAAAGAGAATTATAAGAGTTCTGCTTTTCTGATATTAAAAGTTACTTATCAAAGACTTGTTTCCATGAATTTGGAAAAAGAAATGCCGGTACATACACCAGGTGTCCCCTGAAGGTCTCACCTTTTGGCCACCATCATTGGCTCCTACCAGGGAAGAGAGGAGGGACTCCTGGTGGTCTTACCTCTTGGCCATCTTGGACCACCCTCTTACCCAATGCCTGGGTGTGGGGATTACCCCCTTCACAGATTTGGGCTTAGAGAGAGCCCTGGAGAGACCTTCCCCAGTGGGGGCCACACGCAGGCCACAGCCAGGCGTTTGGGGCTCCATTGGAATAGCGGGTGCTCCGTGACAGGAGGGAGGCTATGAAGGAAGGGAGGGACCAAGGAGATGATTTGGGGCCTGAGGACGTCAGGGTGCATGCAGCCTCCTCTTTTCACCGTTCTTACTGAATGTCCCCTCCATTTAGGGGATGAGTTTGTTAAAACCCACCACACGCCTTCAAAAAGGGCATTGACAATACTGATTTTATTAATGAAGTGAGAGCTAATGCATTTCTAGCATTTTGCAAGCCAAGAACCATTCTTTTTTTTTTTTTTTTTTTTTTGTAATTTTTTGTATAGATGGGGGTCTCCCTATGTTGCCCAGGCTGGTCTCGAACTCCTGGCCTCAAGTGATCCTCCCACCTTGGCTTCCCAAAGTGCTGGGATTACAGGTGTGAATCACCACGCCTGGCCCCAAGCACCATTCTAAATGTGTTAGTTCATTTGAATATGATAATCATCATCATCTCCCCATTTTACAGATGAGAAAACTGAAACAAAGGGATGTCATTTAAAATTTATGTAAGCAGCTGAGCCAGTAGTCAAAACCAAGTAGCCTGGTGGGGACCCACACACAGTTTTGGCCACCACACTATGACTCTCAGGAAAGATTGGGCTCAACCTAAATAAATACGGCATTCCACAAAAGACTTCTGTGACCTAACCAATAATAAGACATTAAATATGTAACGAGCTTAGATGAGATTGGAGAATGATCAGAAAAATGTTCAATATAATTGTTCTTATTCACCAGAAGCAGAAGAACAATTCATTACCGTAAAAAATATTGGTATTTTGAGAAATTCTCTATTTTGAGACTATAAGTTAGCTTAGTGGGGAAGTTACTGGAAGAGTTTGATGCATTTCCTTCTGTCAGTTCATAGCTCTGAGTTGTCATTTAATTAGTAAAAATGCGTCAAAGACCATATCAATTCTGAAAACCAATAAATGATAGAATATAGACTGATTTGATGAATGCTCTGTATTATAAAAGTTTATTAAGTATGAAATGTCCAATTTTCTTAAGTACTATGTTTGACAGTTGCTAGCTCTGACATTTCACTTTGACATTTATTGTTTTATGTTTATTGTGAAGGTACATCCTCAATCTTTCAAATGCACATTTGGCTTATGATTGTCTTTCAAATTTTTTTGGAGTAATTTCTGTGAAACCATGGATACATCAAAAATTCATGTTATTTTCCAATGTGAGTTCCATCATGGAACCAATGCAGTGCAGACAGCTCGAAATGTCAACGAAGTGTTTGGGAAGGATGTGGCTAATGAACACACAGTATGTTGATGGTTTGAGAAGTTCTGTTCCGGTGATTTTAATCTTAAAAATGAGCCATGTGGGAAACCTAAGACCAACATGGATAATGATGACCTGAAAGCTATAGCAAAAGCGAATCCATCTCAAGCTATGCGTGAATTAGCAGCAAGGTTTGATGCCACTATTCCAACAATACTGGACCATTTGAAACAAATGGGCAAGGGAGAGAAACTGGATAGATCAGTTCTGCATGAATTAAATAAGCATCAACAGAGAAATCGTCTTCAAAGCTTGCCTTTCTTTGCTGTCATGACATAAAGGCGAACCATTTCTATACCATATTGTTACATGTGATGAAAAACAGATTCTTTTTGACAGTCATAAGCATTCAGCACAATGGTTGGATAAAGATGAAGTGCCAAAACACAGTCCCAAACCAAACATTCATCAAAAAAAGCTAATGGTTGACAGTGAGCTAGCACCGCTTCATCCTGGATTAAGCTTAAGCCCATTATTCGAAGTGAGGTGACACAAGACCGGAAGAATGGGCCCCACTTGTACTCGCCATCAAATTGGTACTGACTGATTAACACTATGGTGCTCAAATGGTGGTGGTGTTCACTAGGGATTCGGGGGGTGGGTGGTAGACCCACATCTGAGGGATGTGGTGAGCACTGTGGAGGGGGGGGCATGCTTGAAATGTAGTTGGGAAAGGGCACTAGGGGTCTCAATAGGGGGAAGGAAATCCTCTAAAACTGATTTACCAACTTGGTAAATTTACTAATAATCATTTAATTGTACACTTAAAAAAAAAAAAAGCTAATGGTGTGTGGTGGTCCAGCACTGGTATTATCTACTATAGCTTCATGAAACCTGGTCAAGCCATTACAGTGGATGTCTACTGCAACCAATTGGATGAAATGATGAGGATGTTTGCGATTAAGCATCTGAGACTGGTCCATAGACAGGCCAATACTCTTGCAGGACAACGCTTGACCATATGTCACACAGACAACTCTCAAACTACAGAGGCTAGACTTGGAAACTCTCTATTATCCACCGTATTCCTCAGACCTTGCACCAACTACCACTTCTTCCAGGCTTTGGACCACTTACTGCAAGGAAAAATAGTCAATTCTCAATAAGCTGTGGAAAATGCCCTTTGTGATTTTATCACCATTCACTCTTCAGGCTTCTTCACTGATGGTGTAAACAAGCTACTGTTAAGATGGCAAAACTGTGTTGATAGTTTAGGTGCATATTTTGATCAATTGTAGTGCTGCTTATTTGAGATATAATAACCTACACTTTTGATTTGAAATACATTTCATATTTAATGACCTAATATATCATTTTATAAGCAGTTTTATTATATAGACAGATATGGTTTGGTTGATTTAGAAAATAAAAAGGAATATATTTAAAATTTTTGATTTATATAGAAACTTATGTATGACTATACATTCTTGTACCAGTTGTTAAATATGGTATTTTGAATATTCTGAGATCATGATTAGGCATTTCAATTTAATTCTAAATATGTTGAGGAGGGACTGAAGGATTTCTAGCAGAAGAATGATATAATCTAATTTATGCTTTGAATCGTTATTCAGGCTGACCACAGAGGATAGGGCGAATGAAGATGACCAGTTGGAAGGCTGTCTAGGAATCCAGCCGAGAGCTGGTGGTGCTGGGTCCTTGGAGCCGGGCGACGAGAAATAGATGTGTTAATATTTTGAAGGTGGAGCCGACAACGGACTGGATGTGGTTGTGAGTAAAAGGGAGGACTCGAGGATGGCACGCCAAGGATGGCACACAAGATGGGTGTGAGCAGGTGCGGGGGTGCAAATCTTGATTTGGGTCATGGTGAGTTTGATATGTTTATCAGAAATATAAGACAAGATATTGAGGAGGAAGGTGACGCATGAGTCTGGAATTCCATGCAGGTGTTCTGGCTGGAGATGTGAATTGGGAGTCATGGGTATGCACAGAGGATATAAAGCCATGGGAAAAAACAAGGACATCTAGGGTGCGAGAGCAGATGGGAGATGGGGGAAGAGAGCCCAGGGCCTGGTCTCGGGACACTGCAGCGTTCAAAGTCAGGGAGAAGGCCCAGCCAGCAGAGATGATGGAGATGGAGGAGCCCCAGAGGGTGTGGTGACCAGAGATGACGAGCTCAGCACAGAACACAGGGTACACAGCATCGACAAGAGTGCTTTCATCAACAAGAGTGATAAAGATGGAAGTCTAATTGGAGTGGGGCCAAGGCCTGACGGGAGGAGGAAGAGAGGAGACAAGAGCAGAGGAGCAGAGGCCTGGACCACGCTGAAGGAGATGCTGATGGACAGAGGGGCTTGAAAATTGAACTGTTGCACTGTTTTTATGCTAATGGAAATAAATGTTGGTTATATAAGAGAGAGATGAGAGAACTACAGGAACGAGTCCTTGAGTGAGTGAGAGGCACAGATGTGGCCCCGGTGAGGCCACCCCGAGGGGCTGCCTTATTCTCATGTGACCAAGTCATGGGAATTCAAGGAATGTGGCCACTGCTCAGCCAGGCTGGGGCCCTGGTCTGCTGAGTGTGGCCACCTTAGAACTGGTCCCACTGGCTCCTCCTTAGCCCCAGTGCTGCCAACATCCCAGGGCTTGGAGCCCAGGACAACTTGGCTAAAAGTTCAATCAAAGAGATTTTACTGAGTGTGGAAATAGCTACATACTAGCTCAAGGGAGCAACAGAACAGAGGCTTTGGAATCAAGAGAGTAGATCTGAACCCTGGCCGCAATACTGCCCTGCTAGCGTGTGACCCAGACGCGTTGCTTCTCTGAGTCTCAGTCTTCTCATCTGCAGTGTGGGGATAATGACTTTCCAAACCACCTGAGGGGCTTGTAAGGTACAAATGGGATAATGGATATGCAAGGGTGTTGTCAAAACTTTGTAAACTGAAAATGAGATCCAAATGCCATAAATTATCATTAGGCTTAATTTACCACATCAACCCATTTGTCCCACAAAACAGCTCTGTGGAGGAGGCATTTCTAAGGACAAACTCCTTAGAAATTTGTCCACTCCTCTCTGTGGGCTTAATTTTTATAACTAGACTTCAAGGTTTTTTAAGATAAGGAGCAATTCATGGCTCCTTGCAAGAGCCTCCCAAGAATATCACTGCAAGATCGTCAGTTGAAAAGGAGTGGTAGACATATTATTATCTTCAAAGCTTTCTGGGAGCCTATTAAATGCTAATCACAAGGCACAGGGATACTCCAGAAAGCAAATACCATCCCTGATACTCCTCATACTATGAGTCTCCTTCTTCCCCGGGCCACCCTCAACATTCCTGCTGGAGAGAGGAGGACATCAAGCGTATCCCCTAGGGATGAGTCCTCTGAGAGCGTTCCAGGGCCTGCTAGTAGCCTGGTCCGTCCACAGCTGAAACTGAACCTCGAGTGGTTCACGTAGTCCTGGGGAAGGGGAAGGAATGGATATTCGCTAGGCACATACTCTGGCAGGCACTGTACCAGGCCCATTACCCAAGTCATCTCATAACCCAGCTGGGAAATAATCCTTCTCTTGTCATTAAACAGTAAAGGAAACTGAGGCTCAGGAGGCCAAATCAGGTCACATCGCCAGCAAGAGGCTGTGAGGGAATCTTAATTCAGTTCTGCCTGTTCCAATGAGCCTGCTCTTTCTGCTAACAGAGTAGGAGCTTCATAAATGTTTCTTTAGTGAATTAATGGATGAATGAACAAAGTACTCTGGATGCAAAAGGATTTGTCAAAGGACCTCAACAGCTGGAAGGCACAGCCCCAATTAAACAGAAGCCAAACAACCTTCTATTATAATATTTGTGTCAGGTACTCAAGAGTGTGGCTTAAATAACTCAGGAGTTTCCCAAACTCATGAGTGATAAGATCTCAGGCAAGTTGCAGAACCTGTTGGGGGCTGGTTTATCCATTTATAGTCTGGGGCAAACCCTACCTTCCAGGAAGGAGAGTGACAGAGCCAGGCAGTAGCCACGGGAATTGTGGTGTCTAGCCATGAGCATTAAGATCCTTGAAAGGTAACTTCTGGCTCAGGACCATGCCCTGGCTAGGCCCAGCTACATAATTTGTGGGACCCATTGCAAATGTGGGCCCCTTGCTAAAAAATGAGTGAGAATTCCAAGATGGCAATAGCAAAAGGTTAAACCAAGCATGGGGTCCTTCTGAGTATGGGGTCCTGGGACTGGGCAGGCTGTACACCTGTGGATCCAGCCCTACCAGGGCTATGGATTCTGGAAAACGGTGGCAGAGATCCAAAGAAGGAGATTGGAGACACATACACATATATATATATATGTTCTGAAATATACAATTTTAGAACAGAAAGAGTTTTTAAAATTTAGCTCCAGACACACCCTGTTTTATTGCACTCTGCTTTATTGTGCTTTGCAGATATTGCAGGTTTTTTTTTTTTCACAAATGGAAGGTTTGTGGCAATCCTGTACTGAGCGTGTCTATCAGCAGTAATTTTCCGATAACATGCACTCACTCTGTGTCTCTTTGTCCCATTTTGGTAATTCTCACAATATTTCAAACTTTTCATCATTATTGTATCTATTATGGTGATCTGGGATCAGCGATCTTTGATGTTACTATTGCAGTTGTTTCGGGGTGTCACAAACTGTGCCCGTATGAGAAGAGCGAACTTAATTGATAAATGTCATGCATGTTCTGACTGCTCCACTGACTGCCCATTTCCATGTCAAAAGCTGAGACAGGCTGAAAGCTAGGCCTGTTGTTCCAAACAGTTAGCCAAGTTGTGAGTAAGGAGAAGGAGAAGTTCTTGAAGGAAATTAAGAGTGCTGCTCCAGTGAGCACGTGATGATAAGAAAGTGAAACAGCCTTATTGCCGACTTGGTCAAAGTTCTAATAGTCTGGAGAGAAGATCAAACCAGCCACAACGTTCCCTTAAGCCAAAATCTAATCCAGAGCAAAGCCCTAACTCTCCTCAATTCTCTGAAGGCTACGAGAGGTAAGGAAGCTGCAGGAGAAAAGTTTGAGGCTAACAGAGGTTGGTTTGTGAGATACAAGGAAAGAAGCCATTTTCATGACATGAAAGTACAAGGTGAAGCAGCGAGTGCTGATGGAGAAGCTGCCGCAGGTTATCCAGAGACCTAGCTGACATCACTGATAACGGTGGCTGCACTAAATAACAGATTTTCAAGGTAGATAAAAAAACTTATTTTAGGAGAAGATGCCATCTAGGACTTTCATAGCTAGAGAGGAGAAGTCAAAGCCTGGCCTCAAAGCTTCAGAGGACAGGCTAACTCTCTTGTTAGGGGCTAATGCAGCTGGTGACTTCAAGTTGAAGCCACTGCTCATTTACATCCCAAAAATCCTAGCGCCCTTAAGAACTATGCTAAATTTACTCTTCCTGTGCTCTATAAATGGAACAACCAAGCCTGGATGACAGCACCTCTGTTTACATCATCGTTTATTGAATATTTGAAGCCCACTGTTGAGACTTACTGCTCAGAAAAAGAGATTCCTTTCAAAATATTACTGCTCATTGACAATTCACTTGGTCACCCAATGGCTCTGTTGGAAATGTACAAGGTGATTAATGCCTGCCAACATAATATCCATTCTCCAGACCATGGATCAAAGAGTAATTTTGACTTTAAAGTACTATCATTTAAGAAATACATTTTATTTTGTAAGGCTATCGCTGCCATAGTGATTCCTCTGATGGATCTGGGCAAAGTAAATTGAAAACCTTCTGGAAAGGATTTACCATTCTAGATGCCATTAGGATGTTTGTGATTCATAGGGGGAGGTCAAATATCAACATTAACAGGAGTTCAGAAGAAGTTGATTCCTACCCTCATGGATGACTTAGGGGGGTTCAAGACTTTCGTGGAGGAAGTAATTCCAGATGCAATTAGAAGTGGAGCCTGAAGATATGACTGAATTGCTGCAATCTCATGATAAACTTGAACAGATGAAGAGCTGTTTCTTATGGTTGAGCAAAGAAAGTGGTTTCTTGAGATGGAATCTACTACTGGGAAAGATGCTGTGAATAGTACTGAAATGACAACAAATGATTTAGAATATTACATAAACTTAGTTGATAAAGCAGCAGCAGGGTTTAGGAAGATCGACTTCAGTTTTGAAAGAAGTTCTTTGGGTAAAATGCCACCCAACAGCATCACATGCTACAGAGAAATCTTTTGTGAAAGGAAGTGTCAATTGATGCAGCACATTTCACTGGTGTCTTATTTTAAGAAATGTCTGCAGCCGCCCCAACCTTTACAACCACCCTGATCAGCTATCAGCCATCAACAGCGAGACAAGACCTTCCACCAGCAAAAAGATTACAAAGATTCAGATGATCATTAGCATTTTTTAGCAATAAAGAATTTTCTAGCTTAGGTATATATTAATACATTATTTTTTAGACATAATGCTATTGCACATGTAATAGACAATAGTGTAAACATAACTTTTATTTGCACTGGGAAACCAAAATATTCATGTGACTCATTCTAGTACGATGTTTGTTTTATTGCAGTGATCTAGAACAGAACCCACAAAGTCTATGAGTTATGCCTGTAGTACTATTTTTGCATTTTATGGATGAGAAAATTGAGACCCAGATGGAAGCAGTAACTTGGGAACCAAAGAGAAGGCAAACCCTCACCAAACCTTGGTCAGGCTCCTCATCACTGAAACAAGGCAGGCCAGATTGGATAGATGCATTATTTCTCTTTTTTCTCCCCAGCTCCCACTGAAATGACTGTAAAATAAGAAGGATTAAGTCCACAAGGACCAAAAACCTGGAAGAGGAGGCCATGATAATTGTCAAGGGGTTTGGGAGCTGGCAGGCGGATGGGAGGAAACACAGGACTGGAAACAGAAATTGAGTGAAAATCTGAATACTGCCCCTACCCCTCTTTCTAGAATGCCTGTAGCAAGTTTTACATCCATCCAGGCAAGAGATGAGCCGTATTTGGGGTAGACCTCAGAGAGGTCCCAATCACCATTGGGATTCTTCACAATGACCAGCCAGTTTAAAGCTTCATCCTGCTAGACTGAAGCCCACCAGGGCCACGCCTGGCTATGTGCAAAGAGCTTCAAGACTCCAGTCATAAACAATAGCAGATGGCCAAGCACTTACAGAAACCTGGGGAAAGTTTCTAACTTGAAAGACAGAAAACACAACAAATAAATTAATAGAAAAAAGAAATTGAACTTCAAACTAACAATTTCCCCCAAAAGGGTAGAGATGATATTGTATCCATGAAACAAGAGCCAGAGAAGTTTTAAAAAAATTCCCAAAACAAGGAAAATCTCTATAAAGATATATGAGCCAACATTAAAATTTAATATAAGAAAAAAATTCGGGGAAGTTTCCAGAAGGTAGAACAAAAAGACCAAAAGATAAAAAATAGCAGAGAAGACATAATATAAAGCAAGAGTCTAGGAAATTGAAAGCCAACTACTAGAAATGTCAGAAAGAGAGCTATTGGGATAAAATTATCAAGGAAATATAGAAGGCAATTTTCCAAATTAAAAGGGCTAGCACCGGGAATGAAAAACATCCAGTTTCAGGTACACCACTGTGAAATTTCAGAATACCCAGGATCCAGAGAAGAAACCATAAACTTACAGAGAGAAAAAAAGAGAATCAGAAGTCAGCAGATCTCTCAACAACACTGGCAGGTAGTAGATAAGGGACCAATGCCTTCCATATTCTATTTTATATCCTACACTTCTTTATTCAGTCAAGACATCAATCAAATGAGGGTAGAATAAGGTATTTTCAGGCACACAAGAACTACAGGAGTTTATTTCTCTTGTACCCCTCCTTAGGGAGCCACTGGAGGTAATCATCCAACCAAATTAGGGAGTAACCAAGAAAAGAACACGTGGAATCAGGAAGCAGGGGATCCAAAACTTACAAGGCAACATGACTCCCCAGGGTGATGGTGAATAGAAGTTTTGGGATGCCATCCACCCAGCTACCAGCCTAAAGTAGAGCATGTGGAGGGAAGGACAGCTCTGGGAAGGCGGTCTCTGGGAATAAGAGGAATATGCCATGTTTGAGATTATGGGAAACATGATTGACAGAGTTGAGGCAGTCTTATTGGTAAAACTTAATGACAGATGTGTAGAAAATCAGACAAATGGGAAAGGGGGGAACAGCTCCAGTCAAGATGAACTGAATAAGAAAGGTGTTATGGCCAGGCACGGTGGCTCACCCCTGTAATCCTAGTACTCTGGGAGGCCGAGGCAGGCAGATCACTCAAGGTCAAGAGTTTGAAACCAGCCTGAGCAAGAGTGAGACCCCGTCTCTACTAAAAATGGAAAGAAATTAATTGGCCAACTAAAAATATATAGAAAAAATTAGCCGGGCATGGGGGTGCATGCCTGTAGTCCCAGCTACTCGGGAGGCTGAGGCAGTAGGATCGCTGAGCCCAGGAGTTTGAGGTTGCTGTGAGCTAAGCTGACGCCATGGCACTCACTCTAGCCCGGGCAACAGAGCGAGTCTCTGTCTCAAAAAAAAAAAAAAAAAAAAAAGAAAGGTGTTATGGACGCTGTGTTAATGGTTCTCTAGTGAATGGCATTTGCACAGTCATAATAAAGTATATCCTGACTACTAGCTGGGGATAGTAGCGTGTACCTGTACTCCCAGCTACTTGGAAGGTTGAGGTGGGAGCTTCACTTGAGGCCGGAAGTTCGAGACCAGCCTGGGTGATACAGCAAGACTCTGTCTCCAAAAAAAGAAAAAAAAATCTTGACTGTTGATGTAACTAGCATTGTTTTATAACTATGTTGGGAGGAATAGTGGAGAGCAATTGGGAAGATATGATTGGAGTCCTTATTTATCATGTGGGAACTCATCAGTAGTGTCTCAAAATGTAAATTAATATATTAACAAATAGGGATTACCCTGTCCTATGATTTTAACTGACATCTATAAGACTTTCAAGTTTAAGCTGGTGAGGGAAAAATGTTACCACTTATTTTTTTCTCTCAAAAATCACCCCAAAGTAATAAAAGAAAATAAGAAACAGAAACACAAACTCTATCCTTGGAACTAGCAGGCATTGCAGCTCTGAACCATTAAATGTGAAGCTACTAAGTGGCTAGAAGAATGACAAAAAAGTAGGAAAAGATGAATCTGAGTGTCAGCAGAAGTATAATTTACATGCAACAGAATTTACCAATTTTAAGTGTACAATGATGAGTTTTGACCTATGTATGTAATAGTGCAACCGCTACCAAAAACATGATGTTTACAACATTGCAGTCAGTCCCATCCCCAAACCCCTCACCCTTAGCAACCACTGATCTGCTGTCACTACAGGTTTGCCTTTTCTAGAACTTCATATAAGTGGACTTAGCAAGTGGACTTAGCATTTCACTGAGTAATGCTTTTTTGACTCATCCATGTTGCTGCATGGATCAGTAGTTCATACCTATTAATTGCTAAGTAGTATTCCATTCAGATATAGATTTTTATTTATCCATTTATCAACCGATGGACAGTTTTGGCTACTCTGAACAAAGCTGCTATGAATGTTCATGTACAAATCTTTGTGTAGTCATATGTTTTCAGTATTTTTGAGAAAATATCCAAAAGTAGAATTTGTGAGTCAGATGGTAAGTGAATGGTTAATTTATAAGTAAATGCTAAAATGTTTTCCCAAGTGATTGTATGGTTTTGCATCCACCAATGTATGAGAATTCAATTTGCTCCACATCCTAGCCAATGCTTGGCGTTGTCAACCTTTTTAATTGTATACACTTCGGTGGGTATATAGCGGTATCTCCTTTTGGTTCAAATTTACATTTTGCTGATGCCCAATGATGCTTAACATCTTTTCATGTGCTAATTTGGCATCTGTATATTTTTTTTGATAAAATGTCTGCTCAAACCCTTTACCCAATTTTAATCATCTTTTATTATTATTGAAATGTGAGAATTCTTTATATATTTTAGATATAAGTCCTTTATTGAATATGTTTTTTGAAAACATAGGCTCCCAGTCTGTGGCTTGCCTTTTCATTTTCCTCATGGTTGCTTTCACAGAGCAGACATTTCAATTTTTGATAAAGGCCAAATTATTGATTATTTTCTTTTATGGTTTTTGTTTTTTGTGTCCTATTTAAAAAAACTTTGCCTAACCCAAGATCACTAAGATTTTATCCTGTTTTCTTTTTTAGAAGGTTTATAGTTTAGCTCTTACATTTAGGTCCATGATCTACTTCAAACTAATTTTTGAATATGGTATGAGATAAGGGTTAAGATTCATTTTTGTACATACATTCAACCAATTACACCATCACCTTTTATTGAGAAGATTATCCTTTCCTCCATTTAATTGTCTTGGCACTTTTGCTGAAAATCAATTGACATATATGTGTGAGTCTATTTCTGGACTTTCTATTTTGTTTCATTGATCTATATGTCAAACTTTACTTGAATGTCAAACTGTCTTGATTACTATTAGCTTTGTGGTAGGTCTTGGAACCATACAGTGTAAGTCCTCCAACTTTGTTCCTCTTTGAAATTGTTTTGGCTATTTTATGTACAAATTTTTTAATTTGCCTATTAAATTTCTTTTTAAAAGCCCTGCTAAGGCTTTGAATGCCATTGTGTTGAATCTAGAGATCAATTTGGGGAATTGGCATTTGAACAATATTCAGTCTTCCAATCCAAGAGTATGGCCTATCTCACTATTCCTTAATTTCTCTCAGTAATGTTTTATAGTATTCAGAGTACAGCTATTTCACATATTTGTTAAATGTATCCATATTTCATAACCATATGTGTATGTGTGTGTAAGAGAGAGAGAGAGAGAGAGAGAGAGAGAGAGTTTCCTTTATGTTCCCAAAGTTGAGCAAAAGAAAATTGGTTACTTAAGGATTGTGGTTAGCTGAATTTTAGTTACGTAAGACTTTACTGTATTTAGCACTCACACTAATAGCTCTGATTATGTCACACCCCATGTTCAAAAACCTTCATTGGGAAATAATTATGGGATGTGCTCAGAGAACGTGTCAATTTACAAAGGGAAAAACTGGAAACAACTGAGCAGGCTGATTAAATAAGTGATGATATATTCTGACAGTGCAACCATAAAAACGACATTATGCAACAGTGTGGGTTTCAGAATGGGGTCAAGATGTCTTAACAGGGTCAGGGGGGTGCCAGGGCCCCCACTCCTGTTCTGATCACAGGAGCTCTATTTTTACCCCTTTTGGCTCTTGAGGTTCCTGGTAAAATTTTGTTTAAAACATTTCAAGAAACATGTTGTTGGAATTATAAGCAGATTAGAAAAGATTATGTGTTTTATGTCCGTGTTTGAAGATGAAAGAAGAAATATGTGTATGAAAAAAAAATTGAAAGGCTACACATGTATCAGAATATTCACAGCAATTACTTCTGGGCAGTTGGATTATGAATTGTTTCTAAATGTTCTCATTTGTATTTTTCTAAGTATGTACAATGTGACATATATTATTATTCTCTAGTGAAAGTAAACTAAAATTCCTTAGTTTGTTATTTATTTCAAACTGACCATCATCTGATATAAAATGTCTTTCTAGACTCCTCACTAAACCTGGACTCATCAGAGTCACACGTTCTATCCTCAAAGAATTACTCACTGTTTCCTGAATACGCCCTGTGTTTCTTAGCACCTTTTCACGGGCTGTGTCTTTAGTCCAGAATTCCGTCATCACGCCCCACCACTTCCTACTGGAGTTTGGCCATTCAAAATGCATATAAGGAAAAATTTTTAAATATTAAAAAGAAATTATTTACATTTATAAAAAAATTTCTGCCTCCTGATTAAAGAAAAAGATTTTAAATATTAAAAAGAAATTATTTACATTTATAAAAAATAAGATAAATACATTTATAAAATTTTAAAAATAAAAATACAAATAATTTTTAAAAATGCATATGATAAAATATAAGTTAAAGCAACAAACAGGATTCCAAACTATATACAGAGTATGGTTTTAACCAGTTTAAAAAAATGCAAAGAGAAAACTGGAACAATGTAAATAATTTATAGTGGTAGCACCTGCATACTGGGATTCTAAGGTTTTTCTTTTTTTTTACACTGTATTTTACTTTCTGAATCTTCTACAATAATCTGTTAAAATAGTAAACAAGAAAAAAATTCATACCCATTTTAAGACCTAAGTCAAATTCTAACACCTCCGAAAGACTTTCATGAAAAAAAAATCATAATTTAAAAATTTTTTTAGCCTGTGTCTCATAACAATTTCACTATATCCATATGTTGCATGATACAGTACAAGAAGCCCTGAATTTGGAGTCAGAAGACCCAGGGTTACTTGCTAGCCTGTGGCTTGGCAGATCGCTTTACCTCTCTGAGTTTCTGACTCCTCTCAGGCTGTGGTCAGGATTAACTGAGACAGTGTGAATATGCTCTGTAAACTGTCAGATTGTTCAAATGTATGTGACAGCTGATCCCCCTTTGAGGCTGAGGCACCTGTCACCCCACACTGTCTGCCACAGGCAACACTCCACACATGGCTGTTAATTTAAATCTTACAGCAGTTCTGAAAATAAAGCACACCTCTCTTTGTAACCTGAAATGTTACCGGAAGACCTGAGATTTGATAAAGGCCTGTGCTCCCAAGAGCCTAGGAGTTTCATCAAAATTTGATTTTCCTGTGCTGTTCCTAGGATTTATGGCCTTAATAAGCTGCCCAGCCACTGGGCCAGCCCAGGGGTGCTCTTCAGGCTTATTAAAAACAGAAAATTTTAGGCCCGAGAAACACTTCCACTGAAGATGGCTCTGGAGCCTTGGGCAGAATCCATTCATTCCCCACCTTGCCAAGCAAAATGATGCCCAGAACAAACAGCATGTGAGTCTGCCTGGCCAGGGCCTTTGTCAACTGAATGGACTCCAGGAGAGACAGAGGGGGCAGCCGGCCACCCGCCTTGTTCCTCAGAGGGCACCCTGAAGCCCCAAGCGAGGAAGTGACTTGCCAAGGGCATATGCTAGTTAGTGACAACTGGTTAGCACTGGAGCCAGAGCTTGCCCAAGTGTTGTTTGGTTCAGCTGGGCCTGCTTCAGGGAGCAGGAATTCCCAGTCTGTTCCATACCCCTCGGCACCCAGTAGAGCCTGGCTGCAGCTGGTCCTCCTAAATGTTTGCCAGACACAGCTGTGCATGAAGGGAGATCAACACATCGCTTTCCTTGAGACCCAACTGCTGCTCCCAGAAGAGATTCTTTCCAGACTAAGACAGCCCCTGCCACCTGTCCGGGAGCCATGAAGGGATTTGCACAAACATTGCCTACTATGGTTCTGTTACCGGTCGAAGCAGCACTGGAAATCGTGGTGATAAGATCCCAGCAAAGCAGACAGACCAAATGAACGAAGCTCTGCCAAGCGAGGGGCCAGAAGCCTGGGCTGGACGCTAGTGCTGCCAGAGCTTCCCACTTTTTTATTTCTAAGACAGAAATCCTCACTTTTAAAGAAGTCTTTGGAAAATTTTTAATGGCTGACTCAGATGCTTTAAAACAGTGAGGCCAAACAAAAGTCTGACCACGGTGGCCAGTCTGTCTGCCACCTTCAGGATGGATGTCTGGCAGATGAGTGTGGGCCCCAAAGGCAAGGCCTGTGTCGGGTAGAGGAAAGATGCTTTGGGTGTAGACCCTACCCACTGAGAGACCCACTTCATCTGTCCAAGCCTCAGGTTCCTCACCTGCAAAATAGAAACTGTGATAACTACTCCATGGAGTTATTGAGAGAGTTAAATAACCTGATGTAGGAGCAAAGTTCTTTTTAAACTGGAAAGTCATGCACCAAGTGTTAATATATAAATAATAATATTAATATGTAATATAATCTCTTTAAGCCACCAAGGTTAGGTGATTCTGGGTTTAAGACACACAACCCCAGGAATTAACTCTTTAAATTGTGTTCAAGACCCTAAACAAGAATATTAGAAAGGGCTAAGCATGTGTGAGTTCAGAATGAACACACCAAGATTGCAGTCTGCACATACTAGAATTTTCATACCGAGAGCAAGGTGTGCTAGAAAGAGAAGAGATCTACAAATAGGAATTCCAATCCCAACGTTGCCACCACAGGCCCATGTGTCCCTGGGTAAGTTCTTTTCCTGACTCTGGGCTGCAGTTTTTCTATAATATGAGCACACTGGACCAGCCTCCTTCCATGTCTGAAGTGCTCACATGTTAGCATGGGTGTCAGCCTTGTGTGAAAGTAAACACGGCAGAGGCAGCAGATGCCAATGAGCTCCTCTGGGGGCAGGCAGGAAAGAGGAACTTGATTGCCTGGCTAACGCCTCCCCAGCCCTGACTCAGCCAGCTTGGCTTCCCGGTGCCCAGCCTGGTCCCTGCCCTGAGGCCCTGTGTGGGCTGACAGCAGGGGCAGCAGCCAGGTTCTCATGAGCTGGTGCTGTGGCATCACAGCCACAGCCTCTGCCTTGTCCCTGAGCGCAGGTGACCCAGGGATGGGACACTGAAGGAAGCTTGCTGGTTGGGTTCAGCATAGACAGACGGGCTGACCTGGGTTTGAATTGATTCTCAGATTAAAGTCAAACAGGCTTCTGGTGAGGCCGCATGCTGCGTCATTGCGTGGCGGAAGGCATCACAGAGAAGAGCTCATGAGAGACAGCCAGACTGGCTTTTTTTTTTTTTTGAGACAGAGTCTTGCTCTGCTTCCCGGGCTAGAGTGCCGTGTCGTCAGCCTAGCTCACAGCAACCTCAAATTCCTAGGCTCAAGCGATCCTCCTGCCTCAGCCTCCTGAGTAGCTGGGACTATGGGCATGCACCACCATGCCCGGCTAATTTTATCTATTTTTAGTAGAGACGGGGTCTCACTCTTGCTCAGCCTGGTCTTAAACTCCTGACCTCAAGGGATCTGCCAGCCTCGGCCTCCCAAAGTGCTAGGATTACAGGCGTGAGCCACCGTGCCCAGCCCAAACTGGCTTTTATGACAGTCTTGTGATAAACCATTAATCCATTAACCCATTAATCTATTCATGAGGGCAGAGCCCTCGTGACCCAGTCATCCCATAGAGGCCCCACCCCTTACACGGTCACACTGGGGATTAAGTTCCAAGTGAGTTTCGGAGGGGACAAACATTCAAACCGTAGCAGCCCCAGTCTGTGCTTAGGACTGGATGGTGCCTAATAGTAATCACAGTAGAGTTGTCCCTTGTTATCCATGGGGGATTAATTAGTTCCAGGACCTACTGTGGATACCAAAATCCACAGGTGCACGAGTCTCTGATACAAAATGGCACGGTATTTGCACATAACCTGTGCACATCCTTCTGTATATTTAAAATCATCTCTAGGTTACAATACTTAATACAATGTAAATCTGATGTAAATCGTTGTTATACTGTATTGGGTATTTTTGTGTTATTTTTAAAGTCTTTTTCCTGAATATTTCGATCCGAGGTTAGTTGAATCCGTGGGTATGAAACTTGACGAGGGGAGGCTGCCCGTGGGGGGCCCCGGCCTGCGCTTGGCACTTTCCAAAGTGCTTCCACACACGCTGTGTCCTTGCAGAATGGCACCTTCACCCCAAGGTGACAGTGGAGGGGACAGAGGCTCAGCAGGCTTTGAGATTTCCTCCACAGATACAGTCACCCAGTGGGCGGCAGGGCCTGCCCGGCCTACGCCAGCACGCGCGGCCTGAGTCTGCTGTGCGCTTCCACCGCACCTGGCGCTTCCCGCACTGAGTCATTTCATCTTTGCCACGCCTCCCAGGGGCACAGGCTGTTTTACAAGGAGAAAATCAAGAGACACAGAAGTTGAGTAACTTACGCAAGTTCACAAGGCCACTAGAGGTTGGAATCTGGATCCTTCCAAGCCCAGAGTCCGAGCTCTCGCCCCAGAAGGAGCAGGGAGGCCTCTCTCGGAGCCAGCATCTGGGTTTTGCGGCTGCTTCTGTGATTTCAGCCTGGGAGTCTGCACAGCCCCTGTAGGTTTGCTCTCATGATCTCACCCTTTGTCTCCTTCTAACCACATGGCACAAACTGGCTGCCCTCTGCGTGATCTGGGCAAGTCCTTGGGCCCTGCCGGAGGGGTTGCTGGTCTGTGATGGGAGAGGAGAGTCACCAGACTGCTGAACCCCCAGGATGAGGTCCCGCTCCTGCTGGTGCCTGCCGCCCCCAAGACCAAACCTTGTCTGTGTGAAGAGCAGGATCCGGGTGGGCCCATGGCAAGAGACCCTATAGACCCCATAGGCCTATGTTCTAGGAACTTATAAAACCCCAGATTCACAAATACCACTAGAGCATATAATTTCTCTGAACTTCAAATGCCAAACCCACTAGAACTGAAAACATATTGAGGCTGAGCCCAGTGCGGTGGGTGTGCCTACAGTCCCAGCTGCTCTGGGGGCTGAGGCAGGAGGATCGCTTGAGCCCAGGAGTTGGAGGCTGTGGCTGCAGTGAGAGCTATGATTGTACTATTGCACTCTAGCCTGGGTGACAGAGCAAGACCTTGTCTCTAAAAAAAAAAAAATTGAGGACCCTCCCCGCCCCACCCGGCTACCCCCTCTCCCCCCGTCCCCGCCTCGGACCTTTAATGGGCACAGAGCCGCCATGAAAGGTGTGGCCAAAAGGCCTGGTCTGACATCGCTCAGTTCCTGGCTCTGCACCCCAGCCGTCCAGCAGATGACACATTGCCACGGGTGGCAATTGCCACGGGTGGCTTCCATGGAAGAGAGATGCGCCTGGGGGGCCTCTGGGCCCTGGAGAGTCAACATCCTCGTTCCTTGCAGCCGGGAAGCCTTTTTCAATATTTCTTGTGCTACCGATTTCCACATCTTTAAACTCTGTCCAGGAAAATACTGCAAGTGACAAAAAGCATGTTTTGGGTCTCTCACCATCGCCCTGTGAGCTGTGTGACGCAACAGAGTGAGTTTCTTTTCCCTGCGTGTGGAAATGAGGGATGGATCACAGGAGAAGAGCCGTCTGCAGAACATCCCATCTTTTATCTGGGCAGGGGAGGGAGCTGTTTTGAGATTATAAACCAAATATGAGGTCTGGCTTTCTCATAATTTGATTCGGTTCCATTTGACAAATATTTATTGACTGCCTTCTGTCTGCATGACACTGTGCAAAGGAACCCTGTGGGAGCCACCTCAGTAAACCTGTCAATGGAAAAGCAACCGGAATGGACTGAGTGCCTCCTCTGTTCCCAGTAATGTGTTAGATGCTTTTTCACAGCGATTATTCCATTTCTTTTTATATTTATTTTCTTTTTTTTTTCTTTTTGAGACAAAGTCCCACTCTGTTACCCAGGCTAGAGTGCAGAAGCATCATCATAAGACTGCAGCCTCAAACTCTTGGGCTAAAGCGATCCTCCTGCCTCAGCCTCCCGATTAGCAGCGACTACAGGTGTGAGCCACCACACCTGGCTCAATTATTCCATTTCATCATCACACAAACTTAAGAGGTTGGTGATTATCATTCCTCCCTTTCAGAATGAGAAAACTAAGGCTGGACAAGGGAAAGCGACTTGCCTGAGATGACACCACTAGTAAAGTGGTTAATCCAGAATTTTCACTCACTGCTATGTCTCCAAAGTCTGGGAATGAGTGAAAAGGAAAGAGTAATATTCTATGAACATAGGAAAAACACTAAAAGGAAACACTGAAATGTTAACCGTGCTTCTCTCTGCTAGTGGAGCTAATTTTTGCGTACCTTCGTGCTTTTCCATCTTCCAACTTTCCCCCTTTTGTGGACCTCAGGTATAAAGTATGGCCTTGGCTACACTCCTCAGTCCATGACACACGGTCGTGATGGGTCCCTAGGAAAGCCCCTCTCTCGCTTTATTTAAATCACGGATGAACTCCCTTTCTCTTCATTCCCCTCTCCCACTATTCCCTCCCTACAAACAATTGTAGTGTGGACCCCTTTGTTTGTGTGCTTGGAAAAGGCATTGTTTTATATATGTGTGTACACACACACACACACACACAATTTTCTCCAAGGAGCCCAGTCTCTGTTAGCAAAGAATGATATTTTGAAACCAAGATCTGGACAATAGTTGTGCGTGGGGCTGCTGGCTGACTTGGGTTCCAGCCCCGTTGAGCAGACTGAGCTGGGAAAAGGATTTTTGTTTTAAATGCGTTCATTCTGATACTTCTCATCACAATCCAACACCTCAAGGCTTTTCCTTCCTCTTATGGGTTGAATTGAATCTCCCCTCAAAACATGTTAAAGTCCTAACTCCCAGCACCTGTGAAGGTGACTTTATTGGGAAATAGGGTCTTTGCAGGTGTAGCTAGTTAAGATGAGGTTATTAGGGTGAACCTTAATCCAATATGACTGTATTCTTATAAAAAGGAGAAATTTAGGCTGGACACAGTGGTTCATACCTATATTCCCAATACTGGGAGGCTGAGGTAGGAGGATTGCTTGTGGCCAGGAGGTCAAGACAAGCCATCTCTACAAAAAGTTTAAAAATTAGCCAGGTGTGGTGGTTTACGTCTATAGTCCCAGCTACTTAGGAGGCTGAGGTGGGAGGATCGCTTGAGCCCAGGACTTGGAGGTTACAGTGAGCTATGATTGCACCACTGCACTCCAGCCTGGGCAACAGAGTGAGACCCTGTCTCTTAAAAACAGGGGGGAGTGGGGTTGTGGAATTTGGACATAGAGACTCGCACAGGAAAATGCCATGTGAAGATAAAGACAGAGATAGGGAGATGCTTTAGTTTTTCTTCTGTGGTTGTGTTAGTCATTTGATATATAGTTCAATTTATTTGTTTTATTCAGTTTTAGCGGTTACCCCCATACATACTCATTGAATTTTATTTAACGAACATGCAACACATTAACAATGTTCCAAAAGTTTGTCAAAACTATGCAAGAAGTTATAGTCAGAGAAATATTGCTCTTTACCCCTTCCCTTCCACTCCATTTCCTCCCACCCCTGTAGGTAATTAATTTTATTAGTTTCTAGTTTACCTTTCTTGTGTTTCCTTTTTGCAAAAGTAAGCAGATTTGTATATATTTTCTTATTTCTCTTTATTACAGAAAAAGGTGGCATACCATGTATGTGTTTTATTTTTTGTATTTAACAATATATTCTGGAAATCATTCCGTAACAATTTGTAGAGCTCTCATTCTTTCAGCCGCCTTCCTCTTGATTGACTAGGGCGCGTGGAGGCAGAAATGCAGCGCGAGTTTGCCACCTTTGTAACGACAGCAAGACCCTAATGCTCTTCTTTTCCTAAACACTGTTATTGAAATATAAAAACTCCATGTGTCTTCCCTCCTTCCCTCCCTTCCTTCCTCCCTGGCTTCTTTCCTTCCTTCCGTCTCACTTTCTGCTTTCTAGCTTAAACACGCATGGTAGGTGGAGGTCTACTTCTTGCCCAGGTCTCAGTCAAGGCGACTGTTCCCGGGCGTGGACAGCTTTCCTCCACCCAGTGACTCAGCGGTGGAGACTCCTTTCTTCCTCTTGCTCCATCATCTGCAACCAGCTGGGAGAAGAGAGAAAGAGATACTGAAGGAGGAACACTCACACCTTTATTATTTATGGATGTACGTCTCGCTCTGTCACCCTGGCTAGAGTACAGTGGCGTCATCATCACATCGAGCTCACTGCAATCTCAAACTCCTGGGCTCAAGCCTCAGCCTCCCAAGTAGCTGGGCTACAGGCACACACCACCACGCTCAGCTCATTTTTCTATTTTTTGTAGAGACGGGGTCTCACTCTTGCTCAGGATGGTCTTAAATCCTGATCTCAAGCAATCCTCTGGCCTCGGCCTTCCAGAGTCCTAGGGTTACAGGCGTGAGCCACTGTCACACCTTTATTTTTTTCTTTAACTCAACTTTAAAAAAATCATGGTGTACAAATCATAACTATAAAACTTGTTAAACTTTTGCAAAGCGAACACATCCATGTCAGTCATTGCCCATATTAAGAAACTGAACATCGTAATATTATCATCCAGTTCTTAGCCCCCAAAGGTAGCCAATCTCCTGGATTCTATTACGGTACATTAATTTTTTCTGTCAACTTTATATAAATACACATTTGTCTGGTTTCCTTGACTCAAGAGTCGCATTACTGGGTGTAGTGGTGGTTTGTCTACTTTCTTTGTCATATAGCACTCCATTTTATAAACGTGTATTTATTCACTCTCTTCTTGATGGACATATGGGAAAAATAATGGCTGCTCTGAACATTGTACTGGTTTCTTGGTGCACGTGTGCACGTGTTTCTGTTGAGAAGGTGGTTTAAGAAGACTGTAAGTAATGACCAGGACTTTACGGGGAGAGAAAAGGGAAAGAGATGCCAGGCAAGACCCGCAGGCCAGAAAGTGCCCGGTGGATTCAGGAACAGACTAGACTAGAGCGCAGGGACTGAGGGCCCCGGGGGATCGCACGTGGGAAGCAGGCCTTAAGAAACACCCCTCGTGGTTAAACCCCACGGCCTCTTCCTGCTTCTGATTTTTGTCAGTGAAAATGGGAGAAAATTAACTTCTCTCACTGGGTACAAATGGAGTGTGTTACTGTTGTATTGGTTTTTCTTTGGTTTTTTTTAGCCTGTGTTTGTGCTTTACTCCCTGTGGGGGGAGTTCTGAACCACGCCCCCCTCCCTCGGGGGACTCTCTAGGTTAGAGGCAGCGATCTTGGTCGCAGTGGTCAGGGTGCTGAGCCTCATGGCTCCTGGAACTGGCCCCTGTGAGGGTGGCCAAGGAGGACCACCTGCCGGGACACAGGTGTGTGTGATGCCCAGAGATCTGAGCAAAATATCCTGACCGGTAGAGCGATTGTGGAAATAGTCTCGCCTCTCAGGTGGCTGACACTGACAAAAGGGAGTCACTGTTCCGACCGACATCATGTCACTCAGTTCATCTGGCTCAGGAGGTCCAGCTGCCTTCTCAAAAAGTAAGCTTCCTGTTTGGATGAGGCAGCGTCAGGCCCAGCCTGGCAGTGAGACAGCTTCATGAAAGGAAGAAAATGGAGATGGACTCTTGCGTGTGGCCGTCAGCACACCCACCCTGCCCGCGGTGTCTCTGCCATGGCTGCCGGGTTGTTACCACCAGACGCTCTGCACATAGACCTAGCAGTGCCTGCAGCGGGATACATTTCCTTCCTCCCTCCCTCCCTTCCTTCCTTCCTCCCTTCCTCTCTTCCTTCCTTCCTTCCTTCCTTCCTTCCTGTCTACCCTGACAGATGGACTCATTTCTTAATAGATTAGAAGGTTCTGTGTCCTTAGCTTAGTTTCATGTGGCATTTTAAGTCTTTCTTTTTGCATATTGTCCTCATGGCTGTGCTCTCAGGGGACGTGCTCCTCTGGCAATTATCTTTATGAAGGTATTTCCACACTGAAGTGAGGGAGGTGGGGTGTTAAAGGGAAAGGGAGAGAGATGTGCATTTCTTCTGGATTAACTTGGAAATGTCAGATGGTTAAGTGTTAACAGCATCCCAATCAGAACACTTGCTTCATGGCCTGGTGTGGTGGCTCACGCCTGTAATCCTAGCACTCTGGGAGGCCGAGGCGGGTGGATCACTCAAGGTCAGGAGTTCGAAACCAGCCTAAGCAAGAGTGAGACCCCATCTCTACTAAAAATAGAAAGAAATTTATTGGCCAACTAAAAATATATAGAAAATATTAGCCGGGCATGGTGGCGCATGCCTGTAGTCCCAGCTACTCGGGAAACTGAGGCAGGAGGATCACTTGAGCCCAGGAGTTTGAGGTTGCTGTGAGCTAGGCTGACGCCACGGCACTCTAGCCTGGGCAACAGAGTGAGACTCTGTCTCAAAAAAAAGAACACTTACTTCACTAGATTTGGCCAAACGCCAATCATACCGGACTGAGTGAATCCCTCGTCTTCCGGAAACTATTATGGCAAGCAATCAACAACGAGACTTCCTTTTATGAAGACACACACAAAAATACCATCCATCTTGGAGCTGGAAGAGACACAATTCTGGCTTAGCTCTGATGCAAACTTTGTCACCAAGCTTTGGGTAAGTGACTTCGTCTTGCTGGGCCACAAAGTGGTCCCTTGCTCTGGGTTCACATTGTCATCACCTCCCAGCTACAGTAAGGATCTGGGACAGGGCAGAGCTGAATGCCAATGCTGGACCAGTCGGTCCACATAATGTCACTGCGAATTAAGCAGGAAATGTTCTTGGGGACCCGAGAAGAGTCCTGGGCTAAAAGTAAGCTGATTTTACTGGTTATCACACTGTGCCCATTTCTCTGATTTGAGGGACTTCAGGAGACTTCTACCATCCACACTTGGTCATCCCCAAATAAGGATCTGCCATGCTGCCTGAGATGTCACCATTGGTCGCTCCTTTGGACTAAGACATTGAATGCTGAGGGCTCCTGTTAGGATGCCCATGTCACCACACCAGCTGCTGATGCGGGCACATTGTAAGCCGTGGTGGCACTCTCTTAGCAGAGCTTGGACAGAACGGGATGTCAGAAGGCCAACTCTGGCAGAGTACAGGACGATTGGGAGGGCATGTCCTTTTGTGGCCACCTAGAGAAGGATGTGGGCAGGCAGTGAAGATGCTGGCAGGAGTGTCAGGGCAGCAGGCAAAGGACACCTCCAGGGGGCAGGGTGATGGGGAGGAGGGGCTCTGGGAACTGTCCTGGTCCACTCCGCCTCCTCACCCAGCATCTAGTGTGGGACGTGCGTTCCCACCTGCAGTATTGCAACTGCTTCTTCCCTGCACATGTGGCCGCCATGATCCGGAGCCTTTAGGAGGCTCCCTGACATCTGCTGAGTCCTCAGCAAACTCCTTACCTGGCATTCCAGGCCTGTGTCTCCAGGATTTTGTCTCTCTGTCTTGGCCCACAGACCCGATGGCCATATCCTCCCAACAAAAATATTGGGATGTGCAAAATGACAAGAATAGGGTGTTATTCGTGATGACTGGGGAACTTTTCTGGCAAATCCGGGTTCAGTCAGGCATAGCGGAGGTGGGTACTGAGTCTCTTGAACACGTTTTCATCCCTCAGTTCTCAGGGAGCCTTCTCCGCTTTGAGGACAGTCACTGGGATCACCGAGCCGCCCTCATCCTGAGAGGCCAGGGAGGCCCCTTTAGACAGAAGCCATCTCCTGGCCCAGCTTCTCCGTTGCGGAATTCATCCAAGGGGTCCCAGCGCGCCTAGCCCCAAGCAAGGGATGAGGGCGCCACCTTGTGGCACTGTGCCTTCATCGCGCTGAATGCCGAGGATCCCAAAGCTTGGGGGCCCAGGCAGGATCTGGGGTGGGATCAACCTCTGTCCTGTATCTGAGCCAGCTATTAGGGCCCTGGGCCTCCTGCCCGGGGAAGAAGTTCTAAACCCTTTGAGGGGGAGGTCCTGTTGGTGCCACTCCTACAGGTCCTTGCATTCCTCCCATCCTTCTCCCCCCAGGTCCCACCTCCCAAGCCATAGTGCGGGGGCTATGGCAGGGTGCTGCCTTGTTGGGGTGCTGCGTGGTGCAGGCAGTGCAGGTGAGCTTGGAGGCAGGGGAGCCTGGGTTGAATGCCAGCTCTGTCCTCAGGTTTTCATCTTTAAAAAGAGGACAATAATTTGGAAATAGGGACATAAACTCTTGGCACTTAATAGGTGCTCAAAAGTGGCAGCTGTTCACCTGATTGACTTGGAATAGCACCCATGCGACTTCCCCAGGAACCCTCTTCACCCTATCTGGGGCAAGGGTCTCTCCTCAGGGGTCCCTGAGCACCCCCCAAGTCACAACACTTGCCACACTGTGCACTGTCACCTGCTCGCCAGCCACTCGGCCAGCCTGGGAGATGGTCAATGGCAGGGACAGGGTCACCTTCAGTGGTGCCAGGCACCATGCAGATGCTCAAAGGGCAGAAGGGTAAGCTGTCAAAGCAGCAAGAAATGGATGAGAATGTCACCTACAAGTGTCCTGAGAGAGGGTCAGCAAATGAACACGAGGCAGGGGGCATGCTCCCCAAGTTTCTTTCGGGAGGCCTTCAGTGTTTGGAACCCTGAGAAAGGAGAGTTGAGGTCCCCTCCCCATCACCAGACTAGAGCCACGGGAAATATATCTGAGCCGGGGTGTCACCCGCTGGGGGAGTGAGGATTGATCTGTCTAGAAGAGCATCAGTCTGTGTGGCTCCAGGAAAAGAACCAGTGAGCTGGGATGATTTCCAAAACTGTGGAAACTGCCCTCCCCTCATCTCCCTCCGCACGGCCTCTCACTCCCCGTGGAAAGAGGAGCGAGGGCTCAGTGGAGGCCGGGAAGCTGCTGGGCTGCCCCAACCCCCCAGGGCAGTTTCACCATGAGGAGTGCTGGGTCTGCCAGGCCTCTGGAGGAAGGGCGTGCCTGGGGGTGAGGTCATAGCCCCACCTTGGCTGTGGCACCCGGCTGTTCCCGGGGAGCCTGAGCAAGCCCTCTCGCTGGGGCTTAGGATGGATGTGTCCTGGGGGAAGGAACAACCAGACCCTGCAGCAGGAGCCTTTGCCATCAGGAGAACAATTCGTGACCTCCCAGTGGATGCTGCCCTCCAGTCGTGGCCAGGATTAGGGCTGCCATAGCACGCGCCAGCTGCCCAGTGTGGGTGCCCCTCCAGCCAGCTTGCTGGTCCGGGGAGGAGATGAGGGTAGAGCTGTGTCAGGCCACTGGGGCACCCCTTTCCTGTGGGCAGGTGGCCTTCTCTTCCTGAGCCCCAAATGTTTGGGATCACTCCCAGGACTTTCTAGCCAGCAGCCACAGCAGTGCTGGGGCATTTGTCTCAAAGCACCTCTGGGCCTCCATCAGGATGAGGGGAGAGGTCTCCCTCCCAACCCCTCCCATGGGACTGCGCTGTTGCCTGGGCTCTGCCGCCCGGAGCATTCCCATCCTCAGGCCTCTGCTCCAGCCGCTCCTCCTGACTCCGGCTGCATGAGATTGCCTTGCCCTTTCTTCCCACCCAGGTTTGATTCACCATCTCAACAAACATTTCCCCATCCCATACTCTGTGCTAGGCCTGGCGCTGGGTGACCTGAGTCCATCTCGGGTCCTGAGAGTTTGCAGTGATTCGGAGACCACAGGCAGGTAGACAGATCCATCAGTGAAACTGCCCCTCCTGGAATCCGCCTGAGCCCCACTTCCTCTCGGAAACCTTCCCTGAGCCCTCTGTGCAGAGTTGATTTGGGAGCAGGGAGGTACCCAGCTCCCAGAGGGGGTCACCAGTGCTGCCCCAGACAGAGGGGTGACGTCTCACTGCTGCCTCCTGAGGCCGGGAGCGCGGGAGACTTCTTGGGGGTCTTCTCCTGGCCTGTTGGCACAGCTCCCCAAGTAATTTCAGGCCCAAGTGGCTGGGCAGGTGGAGGGCCCTGTGAGTCTGGTGGCACCTTCTCCTTCTCTGAGAGCCTGAGCTGCCAACTCTTCTGCAGGGCTCCAACGGGAAGGGTACATGGGCTTGCCAGACCAAGGCCACCCTCAGATGGTGGTCTGGATTTGGATTCTGCTGCTGTGGTTATAAACAGGTGACAGCAGGCTGCCGGCATGGCACGGCCAACATGAGCAGTGGCACACAATGCAGCTACCAGTGACGGGTCAGACACAGAGGAGGAGGAAACTGAGGCTCACCCGTAGTGGAGAAGTGATCCGGCTGACAGGGCCCTGATCGCAGGTCTGAGACAGGACTGTCTGCTCCCAGTGGCCAACCCAGGGCTGCCCACACTTTCCTGCGTCAGGGAGCACGTTGGTGTCCTAGGCTGCTGTCATGAAGCAGCACAAACCACGTGGCTGAAAACAGCGGGCATGTGTCCCCTCACAGTTCTGGAGCCTGGAGTCCAAACTAAGACATGGGCAGAATCCCGCCTGCCTCTTCCAGTGTCTCGGGCTGCGGCCCAGCCCTGCAGCCCTGCCTGTCTCCACACAGCATTTTCCTTTTCTAGTAAGACACGGTAGCGAAAGTCTAGGGCCCACCGTAACGGCCTCCTCTTAACTCGATTACTCTCCGAATAAGGTCACGGTCACAGGTATTGGGGGTTAGGACAAAAACATCTCTTTGGGGGGTGAGATAAAGGGCAGAGCCTGAAGCTATGAGTTCCTGACTTGAAGTTGTTTTCAAGTCCCAAATTTTATCTCAAAAATCCTCAGCTGGGCGTGGTGTTTCATGCCTGTGGTCCTACTCCTGGGGCAGAGGGAGGATGGGGGCCCAGCCGGGGCAGCAGGTGAGACCTCTGTTTCTGAAAAATAAAAATCTTGCATTTTTGCATTATTCTATAAATCATGTCTGTTTTAATATGAGACACAGTATTATTTCTTCAAATCTTTGACACTTTGGTGAGAAGGAGCATGTTTATCCCATGGCTTCCTGAGCCTTCAATACATCTCTGAATTTTCTTAAGGGAATTTATACCCCAGTTTGAAAAATATAAACCAACACAAGTTCATTTGGTTTTCATAAAGACTCAAGGAGGCATGTAATTTAACAAAGAGGAAACTGAGGCTTGTGGAAGTCAATGATCTGCTAAAGCCACACCCTAATCAGTAGGGAGCCAGGACCCGCATTTAGTTCTGGCTTCTTGATCATGTTTTGTTTTATTTATTTTATATATATATATATATATATATTTTTTTTTTTTTTTTTTTTTTTACCATAAGTGCAGGATGAGGGGAGATAAGGAGGGGCAGGAAGAGAGAGAACATTGCGAACCTCCCACGCCAGCCGCCTCCCAAAAGAGATTTTTATGCCTGTTGTGAAAATCAGTTACATGAATTCTGAAACACGGTTTTCCACAGGGTAAAACTGTAATATTTTCATTAAGGTAGAAAAGGAAACGCATGTAGATCACATTCAAATGCTGTCTACCCCATGCCCGTGTCAGAAATGCCCTTCAGTGTTTCCGCGTGCAAGGCGGGGTGCATTGCTATTAATTAGTTCTGCTTGTAATTTGGAGGTTATTTCAAAGGTCGTTTAAGTGGGCTTTTACAGAGAGCTGTTTCCAGCCGTGACTCCGAGCATGTCTAAGTGATACTAGTGTACATGGGGAGGTGCCCAGCACCGCCTTTGTCCACCCCACCCATCATCTGTTCACCCATCCACCTATCCTAGCAGCAACCTTCACTGGGCACCTGCACCCAGAGATTGGATGCTGAACGACACCACCGCTGCCCGCGAGAAGCTCATACATGGAAAAGCAAGTGGCTGTAGCACAAGGCGTCTTCTTATCCTAAACGGCAAATGGAGAACCAGGGAGGGCTGCAGAGACTGCCCTGTCCGCATGTGTGCATGCACGTTCTTGTGTGCACGCCCATGTGTGTGCGCATGCATGAGAGAGAGAGAGACAGCAAGCGCCGAAAGAGCACGAGCCCACGCCTGTCAGCCCCGCTTGTCTGCTCAGAGTTCCGCCTGTCATCCCCTGGCCACTCCCTGTGAGCCACCTCCTTAGGATGAGTGAAGCCAGGACACCTGTTGCCGTGAGCACCTCCCCGGTTGCTGTCCCCGTGTCCTGTGCATGTCCCCAGCCAGCCCCCAGGGGTAATCCAGGCTGTGACTCAGGAACATCATGGTGCTGGGACACCCAGGGGTCAGGGCAGCGGGGGCTGGGCTCGGACAGCCTGTATCTCTGTTTGCTCCCAGGGGCCAGGCGTGCCCACCAGAGGGCTATGGGAGGGACCCCTGGTTTTCACCCACAGGTGCCGAGGGTTCTGGAGGCAGGATTTGCTAGAGGAAGGAGGCAATGAAGGCAACACCCATCTCGGGTGGATCAGAGTGAGTCCGAGGCCTGTTTGGGAGCTTTAGTTCTTAGTGATGCCATCTCTCGGGGCAAGGGAACAGCAGCCACTCTCTGAGCACTTTGTGCGGGGCCCAGGCTGCTCACTGCAGCCGTGATTGCTCATCCTCTGGGCAGGGACTGCCAGGCAGGTATAGGTTGTTTTCTTTTGCAAACGTTGAATGACTTGCCCAATGTCACATGCCCAGGAAGGCACGGAGCAGGGCTGCCTCCTGCACCCGGGGACCTGTTGACATTTCAGCCCCTCGGTCCCCGCCTGGGAGAGGGTCTCAGTGCATGGAGCAGAGGGGTCTCGTGCAACTAGCCGGTGCTGTGTGTCACGAGAGAAACTGTGAGGAGACTGGAGGAGCCACAGTGCCTGAAACGTCTCCAGCTGCCTCGTCAGGGTGCCTGAAACTGCTCTTCCTACGCGTCCTCCCCTGTGTGCAGCCTGGTGCCGCTTTCTGTGCCAGTGTCCTTGGAGGGTCAGCCCAGCACACCCTGAGTCCGGGTGTGAACAGACCCCCGCAGTCATCCCAGCCTGTCTGGAGTGTCAGCAGCTTCCCTGGCCCAGGAGCCCTCGCGCCCGCACCGCTGCTGACTGCACCGCAAGCGCCAGAGGAGGACGCTGAGGCCGGGAGGGGCTCCCTGGAGGGCCCAGGGTCACACCAAAAGCAAAAAGTTGAGGTTGGAGTGGACGTGGGACAACAATGGGGACACTACCCCCGCATACCGACCGGAGGCTGGTCGTTGAAATCCAGGGAGGTGACCCTGCAAGACTGCAGCAGCTCGCTATGGCAAGAGGACACACACCGGTGATACCCACAGCCTCTGCCACGGTGGCCTCCGTGCGATGGCTGTGCTGAGCATGCGACACGTATAAACACCCGGCAGCAGCTGTCCTCCTCGTTTTCCAGTGGAGGATGAGACTGAGGCCCACAGTCACTCGAGCAGGTGGGGAGAGCTGGAGTCTTCCTGCCAGACCCCAGAGGTTTCCAGTAGCGCACACCGGCTTTGTGGAAGTTCGTGGTGCGATTGGAAAGGCCATTATCTGCGTGGGGGAAGAGGCTGCTGTCTACGCAGGCAGGGGCAGCAGTGCCAGGCCAGGAACTACATGGGCCCTCCCTCAGGCACTTTGTCCTTACAAACAAACCCCCCAGAGGGGGCTGAGTGAGAGTTGGTGGGGAGGGGACGTGGAGAAGGAGGAGTGGACGGACATGGGGAGGAGGGGGCACGGAGCCAGCCTGTGTGGAGAGAGAGACCCAGGGTGGCAGGGCAGGGTGGGGAGGCTCGCCATCTGGGTGACCTTGGCCCTGCCCTGGGCAGTGCCTGCAATGACCCCACTAGGGCACTGGGATCAGAGGTCCCAGAGGAGCTAAGGTGTGGCTGTTGCAGAACCCAAGACGTATCTTCAGACATCCACACATCCATGCATTCAACAAACGTCTCCAGAACAGCTACGTGCACCAAGCACCACAGCGTCCTGTCTGTGGCCCCTCTTGCTAGGGAGTCCGGGCTGGGGTGAAGGTGGGCAGAGCAGGGCCATCTACCTGGGACTTTCCAGAATGAGGAGCGCAAGGAGATGGGGCCATCCTGCCCTTCCGCTAGGGAAGAAGAGAAGAGCCCTGGGCACTGGGAGGGTGGAGGTGGCCTCAGGGCCTGGGTGGGGGGCCTGTGGTGGGGGGGGGGAAGGGGCAGATGGCCTTGCTGCTAGGCTTCCGGCTGCAGTCAGAAGCAACCAAAGTGTTAAAAAGAGAGTGCCCCTGCCCAAACAGAAAATGACATTTATTAATGTAAGAAGGTAAGGACACGGCCTTGGCGGCCAAAGCTCTGAGGCCAGTGGGAGGAGGCAGCCACTCCAGCACCGAGAGATTCAAGCCACAGGACAGGGCTGCACTTGCTCCACTCTGGGTCGTCCAAAGGGAAGCTTCTGGATGGGAAAGTACATCAGCACAGTCACTGGCCAGTCCTTTCCTGAGGGCCACCCCGGGGGACTGAGCGAGGTTGCTAGGTGGCTGCAGGAGCCCAAGGCCAGTGCTCCGGGGTGAGCTACAGGGCAGCCGCGGGAAGCCATCAAGGCAAACGCCGAGGGAGGGGTGCCCCGAGAGTCACGGGATCCGAGGGCGTCTGGGTGGAGCCCGGACAGTGTCCACTCCGGGAGCAAAGCTGAGGGAGTAGCCAGGGGCCTCCCAGCAGGACACGTGGACTCCAACTTACTCCCACTGCCTGCGTCCCTGTTTCTCTCCCACTGCCCATGGCCAAGTCTAAGCCTCGTGGGCTCGGTTTCTCCAGAGACTACCTGTGGCCTCCATGGAGGGGGAGAGGAAGGTCACAGGGGTGCATAGAGTGGGGATGCGACTGAGAGACCCCACTCTCTGTACAGACTTTCCACTGCACCCCTCTTCCACCACCTTCAAGTGCTTCCAGCTTCTCCGTGGTTCTGCAGAGCAAAGGTGACCCTGACAGCTGCTGTTAGGTGTGACTTCAGTACTACTGAATGGGTCGCCATGGTGCCCTGGGCTCCTCATTTTGCAAACAGACAGTGAACGCTCACCTGCCACTGTCTCCTTGTCTCCTGTCATCCCACGGGGGGTTGAGGAATCTCCCATCTCAACTGGAGCCAATGCTCTTTCTGTTACCCTGTCAGCCTGTCTAGGTCCGAGGTCAGCTCCGGGGTCAGAGGCAGGGCCAGAGCTGGGGTTTGGAGCCAGGGTTATGACTCAGCAGAGATAGGGCTTGGGTGGGGGCAGAGGCTCCGGGTGACTGCCAGGCCAGCCGGAGCAGAGTGCACGTTAGCTGGGGCACTGGCCAGGGCAAGGTGACAGTCAGGGCTGGCCTCAGAGGCAAGGGCTTGGCTGCAGGAGGCATCCTAGGTGAGTGAGCCTTGAGCCACCTGCAGGTAGATGGTAAATCATGAAGACCCAGCACCCCAGGAGCCGAACGAAGGGAGTCAGAAAAGACAAGAGGGATGGCAGTGTGGAGGGGCTCAGTGGTCATGGAAGGCCAGAGTCCGGGCGCTCAGAGGCAGCACCTTCTGTGATTGGGGCTAAGGGTGAACTCTGCCAAGGTGGGCTGTCAGCATCGAGGCCTGGGGAAGCAGAGGCAGGGCCCAGGGTTGGGGAGGTGAGGCCTGTGGGCAGAGTCACACAGTGGGGAGAAAACAGGGACAGACACCCCAAGGGCTTGAGAAAGCGTCACTCCGAAGGAAGCTACCCAACGGACGTGGATCAACGACATGGCAGACTTTCCTCCGGGGAAGCCCAGTGACAAGGCACCTCTGTCGCTCACGGGCGGCTCTTGCAGGAGAGCTGATGCCCTCAACGTACCATTAATATCCACCTCCCACTGCACCACGGCGGTGAGAGGCACGGCCCATGCCCGGATGGGGCTTCACCTTCTCAAAGCGCTCAGGAAAGTGTCGTGGCCTTAGTCTGCTTGGTGCTGCTATGAGAGAATCCCTGAGACTGGGTAATTTATAAAGAACAGAAGTTTACTTCTCATAGTTCTGGAAGCTGGGAAGTGCAAAGTCAAGGCTCTAGCAGGTTTGGCTGTCTGGTGAGGGCTGTGTTCTCCCATGGTGGAAGGTGAAGGGCAGGTGGATCGTAGGTGTGGGAAGCCTTGACCCATCACTAACGAGGGAGGAGTCCTTTTGGACTAATCACCTCTTAAAGGCCCCACCTCTCAATACCACCACGTTGGCAACACCTGAATTTTGGAGGGGACACATCAAACCACAGCAGGGCCCATCCTAAATGAACATTGTGGCGTGAAGGAGCACTCAGCCAGTCGGGGGGAGCAGTGCCCACCTGGGAGTGGAAGGACACCCAGAAAGGTTGTGGCAGGACCCAGCACTCTGAACCCTAAAGGATTTACCCAGCTGAGCCTCCAGATGTTAGTATTGCAGGCTCAGAATCTGTCAGCTTGCCAAGGTGTATCCATCTCTCACGGAGGCTCCACGCTGACCAAGTGGTCATGACCGATGTATAAAAATATCAAAGTATCAATTGATAATGAGAAATGAATGTTATAATTTTTGCATAGACATGACTAGAGCATTTTCCTTTCTGGGAAGTAGAAATTTGCTTGGTCATCATGGAACTGTAACATGGGAATTGGGCCACTTGGCCATTTAATGGCGTCAGACTATTGTAGCTGATTTGTTCACCTCCTGGATGGAGGTGGCTTTACCAACCAGACAGGTGTCCTAAGCGTTGCTGACCAAGTTCCTTGGACTGCGTGGGAGGAATCTGCCAGCTCCGGCCTCTGGGTTTCTCCTTTTCCTCTTCCCGCACTTGAATAAGCACTGGCTCTTCTGATTGGCACTTTGGAAGGCTGTGTTAATAAATACAACTGAAATAGAAAAATCTTTCATTCTGCCATATCAGAGTTTTGTTTTATTGCAAACAAGTGAAATTTAGGTTAACTTAAGCAAAAGTTAACTTACTGGAGGTGTATTTGGGAGACTGTATTGGGGTTTTCAAGAGAAACAGACCCCAAGGGAGGGATTTTAATGGATTATCTCTCGTGACCGTGGGGCTGGCAAGTGTGACATTTGTAACGCAGCCTGCGGCCGGCAACTCAGGCAAGAGTTGATGTTGCAGCTTGAGTCCAAATGCCTCAGGACAGCAAGCTGGAAACTCAGGTGGGACTTCTATGTTACAGTCTCTGTCCTCTCACATTTTAAGTGCTGGAGGCTGGAAGTCTGAAATCCAGGCGGCAGCAGGGTTGGCCCCTTCTGAGGGCTGTGGGGGGAGGACCCGTTCCCTGCCTCTCTCGGGCTGGCGGACGGCCGTCTCCATCTTTACGTGGCGTTCTCCCTGTCTGCGCGCCTGAATCCGAATCTCCCCTTTTATAAGAACGCCAGTCGTATTGCATTAGGAGCCCACTCTGCTCCTAAGTAATTCTGTCTGCAATCCCCTTCCCAGATAAGGCCACATTCTGAGGTACAGGGATTAGAATTTCAACAAATGGATTTGGGGGGACTGCATAGTCTATTCCGGCTGCTATAACAAGATACCATAAACTGGGTAGCTTACAAATAGCAGAAATTTATTTCTCACAGTTCTGGAGTCTGGGATCTCTGTCCAAGATCAAGGTGTCATGCAGATTCCACGTCTGGTGAGGGCCCACTTTCTGGCTCACAGATGGCGCCTTCTTGCTGTGCCTTCACTTGGTGGGAGGGGGTGAACAGGCTGCCTTGGGCCTCTTTTATAAGGGCACTAATCCCCTTTGTGTGGCCTCCACCCTCATGACCCAATCACCCCCCAAAGGCCCCACCTCCTAATAACATCATGTTGGATTTCAACATATGGATTTGGGGGCACACAACATTCAGACCACAGCAGGACACAATTCAAACCGTAGCAGGACATAACCTATAACAGAGGCTAAATTCAGAGGAAGGTAGTTCTAGAGGCCTCGGAGCAGGAATCACGACCTCTGACTCAGAGCCCCAGTAAGCAGCTGCCTCAGCCTCTCAGGTGATTACAATTTTGCACACTGGGATACCTTTAGGAAGAGGAAATGGAGGCCAGGTTGCAAATGTGCCCAGCCCTATCTCTTGAGTGACTGTCACACCTCTGCTGGGATGCTTGGGTGTTGAATGCATGGCCTGACTCTCACAGAGGTTTCATCGATGTGGACACTGAGGTGCACAGGTGTTGGAGCTGCTGCCCGAGGTCTGGCTGGGAGCCAGGAAGCCCAGGTGTCCCTGATGTGCACCTGTCAGGCCCTGGGCCTGGGCCAGCCTCTTTTCTGTGGAGCCTTTGGGCCAGCTGTGCTCTAAAGGCCTCTGGTCCCAACGTCTACACTTGCAGTGTGTTCACAGAAAGTGCTGGCTTGGCCTCCAGAGCAGCCTCTTCGCCTCTCCCATCCTGTCTCCCTAGTCCCTTGTAAGAAACTAACGCAGCTCCCTCTCCTGGCTTCAGGGGCAGAGCCAAGGCCAGATTTCAGGCAGGTCAGGGAGGAGAAGGTGCCAGGCTATGGGAGCTTCTCTGCTGGGGTCCTGGGGGACCTGGGTGGCATCCCCCCTGGGGACAGTGGGCTCTCCACCTGCCGGCCCAGGCCAGGCCTCCCAGAGAGGCCAGCACCCTGCACAGCCCATACCCAAGTCCCTTCCTTGATGAGGAAACACAGGGCTTTTCTAATTGCTGGCCTGCCCATGGCAAGCCCACTGTCTGCCTGGCTCCAGAGCCTGGGACATCTCTGAGGATGCCAGAGCTCTAAGGAGCCTTAGATTGGGGAACCAGGCTCAGAGAAGGTGGGCACCAGTCTAGCTCCCAGCCCTCACTCCCTGCTCTCCCAGTGTTTCTCTAACTGAGGTCCCCCAGATCTGGGGGGTGGGGGCAGGGATTTGGGAGTCCAAAAATTCTTTAGAAAGATTTCTTTTGAGAAAAAGAAAGCTCTGTCACCCAGGCTGGGGTGCAGTGGTGCAATCACAGTTCACTGCAACCTGGAATTCCTGGGCTTAAGTTATCTTCCCACCTCAGCCTCCTGAGTAGCTGGGACTACAGGTGTGTGGCACCACACCCAGCTAATTAAAAAAAAAATTTTTTTTTTTTTTGAGACAAGGTCTCATTCTCTTCCCGGGGCTGCAGTGCAGTGGTATCATCATAGTTCATTGCAACCTCAAAGTCCTGGGCTCAAGAGATACTCCTGCCTCAGCCTCCCACGTGGTGTGTGCCACCACGCCCAGCTAATTTTTCTATTTTTTGGTAGAGATGGGATCTTGCTCTTGTTCAGACTGGTCTCAAACTTCTGGCCTCAACTGATCCTTCCACTTCAGCCTCCCAAAGTGCTAGGATTACAAGCATGAACCACCTTGCCCAGCCTTTAAAATATTTTTATAGAGACAGAGTCTTGCTATGTTACCCAGGCTGGACTTGAACTCCTGGTCTCAAGCAATCTTCCCATCTGTGCCTCCCAAAGTGCTGGGATTACAGGTATGAGCCACCTGGCCCAGCCTAGAAAGATGTTTAATTGGGAGTTTGTAAACCAAGAAAAAAATCTAAAAAGAATACTATTTGCATATTCTGATCATTCTGACGAACCCCTTATAACCAGGATCTGCCATGGGCTCTCAGAGCTATACCTGCTCTGAGGTTGTCACTGCAAGGGGCTGTTCTAACTACTGCAGGCTGGTGCGAGAAGGACGAGAGAAGCCAGAGGACGGACGTCATGGCCACAGGGAAGCTGCTGGAAGGGAGCTGGAGGGCACGGCCCTGGGTAGAGGGGCGGGGCGGTGGCTCTACAGGCTTTGATGTCTGCGGTTCCAGGCAGCCTCTGGCAGCTCATGACCTTGCAGCTTCTGTGACACAGCCCTGTGATTCATGCCTTATCTTGGCTCAGCAAATGGAGCCCCAAGCCAGGGGCAGAATTTTCTAGACTGTGTGGCAGGATCGGCCATCCCAAGAGAATTGAGTATGCTGAAGTCAGGGGTGGGATTGGCAGCCGAGCTGGGGAGGCTCTGGGTCACCCCAGGGCAGCAGGAGAGCCAGCACCTGGGACGGACCGCCTCCCCGGACAGCACCCTACAGAAGCCCGCCATTTCTCCAGAGCTGAGCTGACTCAGCTTCTCTGAGAAGCGAACTGGAAGAGTTGCAAAAAAGAAACTGGCCTCAAGCACCCACTGTACCCTCTGTCCCAGACACGCACACGTTCCAGGATTCTAAATGCCTTCCTCGGGTGCTGCCCGCTGAGAGGCAGCTAACGTGGGATCCTAAACTCACTGCCCTGAGGACAGCCTCGGGGAGGGGTCTGGGCCAGAGCCAGGCAGTCACCGGGAAGCCCACAGCAGCCCTGCGAGCTCGCGTGGAGCTGGGCTCCCCAGGACAGGTGGAGTTTGAGTCTCTGTGATGTTGGTCACGAACTCTGGGCCTCTGAGAAGCCATGCTTTGCCCCGCCCTGAGGTGTTGACATAGTGGCCAGGAAATCTAGGTCAGCAAGTCCCTGCAGGTGGGACCCAGTGCCCGGAGACAGGGGCCTGGCTGTCAGGAGACAAGGGCCTGGCTGTCAGAGGGCCTTGAGCTCAGCTGGGGACTGAGAACTCCCTGTATGACACACCTCCTTTTCCCAGGCATGCCCAGAAACCCTTTCCTTGGAGGCAGCATGGCATGAGTCGGGGATGGGAGCTCTGGAGTCCCCTGACCCAGCTGGGGTTGTCATGCTGCCCTCAGTCCCCTGGGGTCTGGGCTTTTCATCACAGGGGGCCCCTCTGCCTCTGATTCTTAGCCAGTGACTTTTCTGAAACTGGCTGGCCAGAGCTCCAGTCCACTTACAACCCTCCGGGGGAGCCAAGCACAAGCTTCCTGCTCCCAGGGGGGTGGGGGACAGTGGGCTATGTTGTGTTTGTTGGACGAGGAATAAATAAGGAAAGAGTAATCCCTCACAGTTAGTAGAATCCTCACCTCCAGAAAGCTTAGACCAAGGGTCCCCTTGGGCCACCGCTAGTGGGAAATCCGAAAGGGACAAGATACTTCAAAAGTAGACAAGCCCTCAAGAGACTGCATTTGGAGCAGGCTCCAAGACACTTAGGAGGCTTTAGGGTGCTGGTGGCAGTGGGTAAAGTCCCTTTGCTACAAGTGCTCTGAAGCCATGCATGAATTTCTTTCTCCATCCATCCATCCATCCATCCATTCATTCCTGCCTGCCCCTCTGTTGAGTGGAACAGCCCCAGCTGACGCCTGTGTGCCTCCCAGCACTGCAGCAGCTCCCAGGAGGGAAAAGGGGGGGCCATCCCAGTCTACCTACCCTGACTGGCCCCACTCAGTCCCCAGAGCCGGCCTGGAGATGGCCTCCCCAGGGAGGAGACAGCCCACACGAGGGGCCCTGACTTTGTCGTGGCAGAGGTTTGGAGCTCCTCCCTGGGGGCAGAGAAGCGTAGCCCTGCACAGAGGGTCCCACAGCCCAAGGAAGGGGAAAGAGCCAGGGTCATGCACAAATCTGGGTGTTATGATTATTTCCCCATTTTACAGGTGAGGAAACTAAGCCCTAGAGGGAAGAGGTGCCCGGCCCAAGGTCACACAAAGTCAAAATTGAACCCAGGTGAACATGGAAAGGGGAAAAGGGAACAGAAAAGAGATGGAGAGATGGAGTGGAAGGAAGATAAAAAGAGGGCGCGGGAGCTCAGGCTGGGTGCGGAGTTGCCCCAAGCCCCTGTTCTGTCCTCTTTCACTCTCTCCGTCGCCTGGCCCTTCCCCGCCTGCAGGCTGCAGCGCAGAGACCCAGACCCACCCCGCCCTGCTACCCCTGCCGTGAGGCCCTCACTCGGCTGCTGTCCGTGCCTGCCCTCTGTTGGCAAGATCTGGAAGCGCTTTGCCACCACGTCCCCCACTTCTAATGGTAAATAATGGGTGCGAGTCAGCTCAGCACCCCCCTGTGTGCCAGGCACTCAGCTGGAGACCTAGGGAGAAAGGAACACAGCCCTGTTTCTGAGAGAGCACAGTTCAAGGGACAAAACAGACAAGAAAACAGCCCATGACAACACACTGAGGTAGAGACTCAGCTGGGGGAAGCGCAGGTTGTCACCTAGCAGGGTGCTTTAAAACACCAGCCTCAAATCTATGAGCAAGAGCCTGCCCAGTAGAAGGTCCCACCGCATCTGGGAACATTTGGGCAGCATCTGCTCTGGAGGTCCCAGAGCCGCGAAGCCAGGGGACTCTGAGGAGCTCTGCAGGCTGTGGTCTGCGGGGGACCCTGGGGGAGGCCGGGAGGGCTGCGACCCACCCTTCTCACTTTCTCACCCCTGAGCAGCCGCAGCTTCACCCTGGAGAGGCAGAGTGACAAGATGGCTAAGTAGGGGGTTTGGAGCCAGACTGCCACCCGGGGTCTTAGTGGCAATTACTTCCTCTGGGCTTCAGTTTCCCACCTGTGGAAAGGTAATAAGCATAGTGCTCACCTCCGAGGGGCACCTGAGGGTCAAAGACACTGACACAGGGAAAGCACACAGAACGGTGTTTGGCCCATGGTCAGCGCTGATCACACCTCCTCATGTCTGGCCCTCCTTCATCTGAAAGTGTTTCGTCTCTCCCTCTCACTCTCATGGTGCCCAGAGAGAGTAGGGTCTCCCCCTAGGACGCAGGTAAGCGGCAGGGGCCTTGGGCCTGGCATGGAGCCTCTGGGCCCAGAGAGCACAGCTGCAGCCCGGTTTCCAGCTCCCTCCTGCAACTTCTGGGAAGCCCTGACTCCCTGAGTCCCTGCCGTGCCCTCCTCCAGGAGTTTGTTTTGCTGCTTGGATTCTCCCCTGGGCAGCTGTTGTCTGATTTCACTGAAGTGTCAGCTACAGGCAACCTGTCTACTGGACTTGTCTTTCTGGAAGTTAAGGAGCTCTGAGGCCTCACTACTAAAAATGTGGTCCCTGGCCAACAGCATCGGCCCCACCTGGGAGCGGGTTAGAGCCCCGCCCACACCTACAGAACCAGACTCTGCGGTTTACCAAGAGCCCAGGTGATGTGTGTGCCTATCACAGCTGAGGGGCAAGGGTGGGCTTAAGCAACTGGACTAAAGTGGGCAAATGAATGGCAGGATATATCCACCAAGCCTGCCCTGGGTAGCACCTGTCCCTCACTTGTGCCAGGGTGAGAATTTGGGGGGAGTCAGCCAAGGTCAGAGTCTCCAAGAAGCCCTGGCTCCTGCTGTCAACAGCCTGTGTGCAGCCTCGCAGGGCTGGCCTGGGAGTGCAGGGAGGGGAGGAACACAGGCCGTGGGGCCTGTCTGCTCGGCGGGTGTCTGGATGTGGGCTGAGACTTGAGCGAAACACTGGGTGGGCCAGGCAGACACGTGGGGCAGGATGTTCCAGAAAGGGGACAGCCTGTACCACTCCTGGAGCCTGGAGTTTTCAGAGAAGGGCGGTGCTTTGCAGACCGTACCCTAACTCTTTCAGGGCCTGGGGCAAGAGTACAATTGGAGGCTCACATAGTCTATATCTATGTCTAAATATTTAAAAGCCATCCATCAAGCAACAAACAAATAAATTATGTTCCAGCCTCTTACCTTGATAAATATGCCTTCACAAGAACCTGGAAGGCCAGGTTCAAATTTAGAATTTCTGGACTCCTGGGAGCTCTGCACCACACGATGACGTGGGGTGAGCCAGCCCCTGCCCGCTCTTCCGCTCTCACCCCCACTGCCCACACCCTGGGGACACATGCATGCATACACGGGGGTCCCAGCCTGCCGGCAGCGGCACCCCCACTCCCCCAGCTGCCCCTGGAGTTTGCAAACCGGCTCAGCCTCAGGAGGACGGACTCTGGAAGGGCACGTCCCTTGGCCTCATTGAGGGGGCCCCAGCGGGAGAGGCCCTGTGACACTTAAACCATGACACACTCTCCATGATAAGATACACTCTCATTTCGTGGACAATTAAAGTGTGAAAAAAGTGTGTAGCTTATATTCGCTGTCCGGAGGCCTTCTGATTCTCTGACCACGAGAATTTGCTTAAGGCTAATGTTGCACTGAATCGCGCATCAACTTGGGTAGTGTGAATAATACTGACAATTTAAAATCCTCACGATATGAACTCTCCCAATCCACAAACATGATATTGTCTCTTCATTTATTTAGGTCTTTATTTCTTTCCATGATGTTTTGCAATTTTCTGTGTAAAAGCCTCGCACTTCCTTACTAAACCGTTTTACATCTTCCCTCTTTTTCATCTTCAAAACCCTCAGTGAAGTCAGCATGATGGTCGTTATTAACTCCACTTTGCAGATCAAACAATACTGCAGTTCAGAGAGGTTAAGAAAGCTCAACTAGTAAGTGGCGGTGCTGGGATTTGAACCATCAGCCCCAGCCCCCCAGCAGAGCTTGGCCTTGTTCTAGCCCCTGCCTGAGGGAACGGGGCTCAGCCCCTCACTGTTTTCCTGGCTTGGAAGGAGGAACAGGCAATAGTCTTGGCCAGACTGCCCAGTTTTGAGTCCTGGCTCTGCCATCCCTTAGCTGTGTCACCCTGGGCTGGTTAATTGACCTCTCTGTGCATGTATGCCTCCTCTTTTGTACAGTGATGATAACAGTACCCACCCCCCAGGACTGATGCAGGCTTTGACTGAGAGCAGCACCTGGCACCTAGCAAGCCCTACGTGAGCTGTGTGTTAGGCTCAGGGAACAGGCGGGCCATCCCCCTGTGGAGACAGCAAGTCCCCTGAGGGCCCCTTTGCTCTGTCCTGGTATAGCAGCTCCAGGTATTTTTAGCTGGGGAGGCCCTGCCGGCCCTCGCTGTGTTTATTTTGGGCAGAGCTGCAGCTGTGCTGGCCTGGAGGATTGTTTTTGAGGAGGAAACAGGTCCCCAGTACGGAAGGGCCTGGGAAAAACCCCTATTTCCAACGCGTCCCCTCTTCTCCACTCTGGAAACAACAGGGCCGCGCTGGGGGTGGTTGAGGTGGGGCGGGATTCCCCCTCCTGGGGAGCGGCCCTCGCTTTCCCCAAAGGCTTGTATAGCCTGAGACCAAGTTCAGGGTCCGGCTGGGGCCTGGTGAGGCGGCGGAAGGTTGTGGTCAACAGGGATGCAAGGGCACCGTGACTCCTCCCGGAAGCCTGGGCTGCATCCGCTGGGCCCTCCCAGCTCCGCGGCCTGAGAAGACTCACATCCTGCCCAAGTCCCCAAGGTCTCTGTTCCCTCCGGCGTTCCGGAGTTCCGCTGGTCCTGTCCATAAATCTCAGTTCCTCTCTGCGCATCTCTCCTTCCCCTCCACGCTGTTCGGGATGGGGCCGCCCGTGCTCCCAGCCCTCTCCCATGTGCTGCTCGTCCGGTCTCTTTGTTCCTAGTTTAGGAACAAAAATAGCAGATTGGCCCCTTCTGATGCAGAACAGCTCCCACCCTCCCGGAGGCCTTGGAGCCTTGGCCTGTCACCCACGCCAGGGACAACTTACGGTATTTTCTTGAACAAACACAGTCCTTGCCCTGCACCAAGAGGAATTCTGACACCGGTTGTTACGATCATTTTCTTAAAAACCCTTTTCACTTTATTATATTACTTTTTAAATTTAACCTTTAAATTAAACCTTAACCTTAAATTTAACCTTTATACATGTTTATTCCTTTGACATCTCATCCTATTTGGGAAACTGTTTGGAGACAACAAAAATTAGGGTAAGGGCTGTTCTCTGATTTTTTAGCTTCTGTCACCAGAATGTCCCCCTCCTCCCTTCTCTCCCACACATTTCACACGACAGGTCGGAGGTCCTCCAGGAATCCAAAGCAGAGGAGGGGGTGTCCCCATCTCCCCACAGAACACCCCCACTGCTCTAAGGGCCACTGCCTGGCGCTCAGCTGGAAGGGGCGGGGAGGCCTCCAGGGCCTAGTGAATGACACAGCAGGGTGCACCGGGCCTCTGGGACAAAGGTAACATCTCAGGCTTCAGCGGGTAGAAGCTGAGCTCCAAAAAGGGTCTTAGAGATGATCTGGTCCAGTATTTGATTGATTTTTTTTTATTGTAGTCAAATATATATATATATATATATAAACAGGATTTAGCATTTTAATAATGTTTAAGGGTACCATTCAGTGGTGATTGATTTTTGTAGCTGAGGAAATGTTTGTTCAAATGAAATCTGCAGCAGAAGCCTCATATTAAACCGATCAACACATTCAGGGCTGGCCACACCTGAGCAAGGACCCGAAGCTCCTCCCCCAGGGCAGGAAGGGACAGAGTGCGGGGGCAGTGGGAGGGGGGTTGAGGCCGCCTGGCCCATCCTCCCGGCAGCCCTCAACCGGCTTCTGCCACATCTTGGGCTCCTACAGGCACTTGGTCCCTTGTCCCCTCCCCTCCAGACCTGGCCCAGCCCTCCATCCCCCACATCCACAGGGAACTTGTGGCTGGCTCCCGGGTGCCTGTTGGGACGCCCAGGCCTCTGGGGAAAGTCACTGCAGACAGTAGCTCATAGCGATTCTGGGTGATGGGCCAGGGGGCTCTGGTTGAGCCTGCCAGAGAGAAGAGGGGGCAGATGTTATTTAAAGAAACAAGAGGTGACAAGCTCAGCAGGAAGAAGGCCCCACTGCCTGGAGAGCTGCTCCCCAGAGGCACACTTTTGAAGATGACTCTGTGGCCTTGGTGGACCCCTGACAACCAGAGGAGCCACACACTTAAGACCTCGGAGAAGCCTGGACATGATTACCCCTAAGGCGACCCCCCCAGTCCCCTGCATTCAGGAACACTTGGGTTGAACACAGTGGCTCCACTGAACGCCCATGAAATGTTAAGATGTTGCTCGTGCCCATGGACTTCTGATTTCTCACGAGAGAAAAGCAGGTCAGTGAGGGAAACCTTCCGTGAGGCCCTTGGGTCCTCTGTGCCTGCCCAGCAGGTGGACAGGGAGACACAAATGAGGGAGGGGCTTGCAGGGACAGGGAGGAGGGGACTTTAGAGAGGGCCTGTGAGCCTGTAGGCAGCTGGGCTTCCAGCTGCAGAAGGAAGCTGAGAACCAGGAGGAGGACCCCACGTAGGGACGTGGCGCGTGAGCCCCCTACGCAGCCACTGTGCCCCCCACACCTTTATATGCTCACACAGCACCCTTCACACACTTTCACGAGCTCCTGGGCAGAGAAGGGGTCCTGGCTTTGGTCCTTTAGGGCTCCTGGAGAGCCGGGGGCGCCTGGAGAGGCCTGGGCCGCCCCAGCCTTTTCCACTTTACCTGAAGTGCTGGACACACAAGATCTCAGGCCTATGTGACCAGAGCAAAGTGACCAGAGGGCACCGGCTTATGGAGCATATCGTCCCCTCTCCAGCCTGCTGGTGGGCTGCCCTGGTGGCCACTTGTTTGGGCTTTCACGTGGTCAGTTGAGGCCGACAGGACACTGGCAGACACAAGCCGAGTTGTGGGGCCCTTGGGAGCTGCGGAGGGCCTGCTGACCCAGCCTGCGTCTCCCCAGCCAGGCCTGGGGCTGCCATGCCATGCTCTGTTTCGCTGGTGTTGGCAGAAAGCCTCAGATAAGGCCCTGGGCCCTGGATTTGCTTGGAAGATTCTGGTATGTGCTGCTATGATGAATTTTATGGCAAAGACCCGGCACACTTTAAGGAGGGAAAGAGAGCTAGCCAAGAGATTTCTGCCCCAGTCAAGAGCAAAATCAGGGAGAGCTTAGAGTGATGTCACAGGTGGGCCAGGCCACGAGTCCCCTGCCACAGAGGTCAGGACCCCAAAGACACAAACTGTGCTTGGCAGCACTTGCTAAGGACGCGGCGGGTCCACCTCTTCACTTGAGGACACAATAGACCTTCTAGAAAGGAGCAGACAAGCAGCCCCAATGTCCATTCCGTGAGCGACGCTGCTGCCCTCCACGCACAGACAGGGCACCCGGGACAGGCTGCCTGGCAGCCAGCCACGAGGGGTCCCCCGCTCGCTCTAGCTAAGAGCTCACCCTGGAATCAGAGAGAGGGAGTCGGGAAAGGCAGACCCAGGTGATCGGCCAGAGGATGATCGGAAGCCACCGTCAGTGCCGTTAACTTAGACCCTCCTGAAGGAGGCTTGAGCAGGGAACCAGGCACAAAGGAAAAGGTTCTGTGCACAAAATGAAACGAACAAAGCACTTCCAGTCCAAATTCAGTCTCCAAACCAAGCAGCGTCTTTGCGGGCTGAAAGGCCAAGGCTTGAAAGTGAAACTTGGAATGGACGTAGGGGTTGGGGAGGCAGAGGTTGAGTCCCAGCAGTGCCCTTTGACCCTGCACAGCCCTGGGCAGAGGCTGGGGAGCGCCAGGCCCCCGGGAAGGGCTCGGGCCCAGCCATGAGGGCCACGTGCATGTGCCATTCAGGGTTCACAGCGGCCACCCCAAACGGCCACAGCAGAGGACATTTGCCTTCTTTTCTCTCCTTAAAAGTAATTTTGGTTATCTTTTTCATCTACTTGCTGTTATTTAATTGATACTACACCTGCTCTCATTGATGTTTGACAAAACTGTATTTCCTATATTTAGCGTAGCCACTGTTATCAGAGATGCTACCGAGATCTGGATAACTTGCTGCAGCTTCTCCATCAGCACTCGCTGCTTCACCTTGCACTTTATGTTGTGGAGACAGCTTCTTTCCTTAAACCTCATGAACCAGCCTCTGCTAGCCTCAACCTTTGCTTCTGCAGCTTCCTCACCTCTCGCAGCCTTCGTAGAACTGAGGAGGGTTAGGGCCTTGCTCTGGATTAGGTTTTAGCTTAAGAGAACGTTGTGGCTGGTTTGATCTTCTGCCCAGATCACTCAAACTTTCTCCATATCAGCAAGAGGCTGTTTGCTTTCTAATCATCCTGTGCTCACTGGAGTAGCCTCTTAATTTCCTTCACTCACCACTTGGCTAACTGGAGCAAGGGGCCGAGCTTTCAGCCTGTCTCAGCTTTGACGTGCCTTCCCCGTCAAGCTTAACCACGTCTAGCTTCTGATATAAAGTGAGAGACTGCGACTCTTCCTTGCACTTGAACACTTAGAGGCCATTGTAGGGTGATTAACTGACCTAATTTCAATATTGTTGTGCCTCAGGGAACAAGGAGGCCCAAGGAGAGAGAGACGGGGGAACAGCGGGCAGGTGGAGCAGTTGGAACACACACATTTATCAGTTAGGTTTGCCATCTTATGTGGGCACAGTTTATGATGCCCCAAAACAATTACAGTAGTAATATCAAAGCTCACTGATCCCAGATCACCATCACAGATATGATAATAATGAAAACGTTTGAAATATCACGAGAATTACCAAAATGTGACACAGACGTGGCGTGAGTGCATGCTGCTGGAACAATGGTGCCGATAGTCTTGCTTGATGCAGGGTTGCCACAAACCTTCAATTTGCAAAAACACCAACATCTGCTAAGCGCAATGAAGTGGCGTGCGATGAAACAAGGTGTAACTGTGACGGCAATGCAGGTATGAAAACCCAGGTTTCCCAATTCCCAGTGCAGCAAGGGTGGCTTTGAGCTGTGAGTTTCCGGGGAAGAAGAGTAGTTTCTTGGCTCCCACCTGTGATTCCAAGAAAATTTGATCAGCTTCCTGGTGATTTCCAAGGTGAGTAAGAAGAACCAGCTGTTTCTACCTGCTTGCAGCCAGGCCTGTTGTTGCCTTGGCAACAGCTGTCAATAGGAACGTTGCCTCCCTCTGGCATGTCACATCCTCTATTGCTAAAAACCGTGTGTCTATGTGAAGGATAAAGCACCGTGGGCCTCCAGGTCCAGTGTGGGGGGCTCCCTTCCGCTAAGAGCTGCTTATTTATAACCCAAAGGAAATTTGCCCTAAAAACAGGATTTCCGTGCTCAACTGGCTAATTTTCTTTTTATATTTTATAAGGATTCAATGGAGAGGGCTTTGCCATTTGAAGAGATTGCATTTTTTTTTAACAGATCAGTATTAGACCAAGATCTTAAAATTGGGATGTTACGGCTCCAGAAGAAAACCCACTCCACCTCATCATACAGATGAGGAAATAAAAGCCCCAAGAAAAGAGCCGACTTGCCCAAGTGCACGTAATTTATTGGCAACGCGGGACTTGCACTTGGCTGAGGTCCTGGCTGCCTTTTAGAAGGCTGGCGCCACTGTGGGGCTGGCTTGCTGACCAGCACCTCGTGGGAAGCACCATACCGAGGGACGGGCACACACTCGCTCATGGACTTTACTGGTGACAGAGGTACATTCTGGGGCAGCCTGAGTCATCTCCTGGGAACCCCATTTTTCTGGCTCCCAACACTCCCTTTCACATCTTCCAAGCGTCTCTCCGGGGTTGGAAATCTGGAGTCTACGGCGTTCAGGCAGGGGCCAAAACTGAGTGAAATGGGCTGGGAGGGGACTGGTGAGCTGGTTCCCCTGGCCACTGGGATCGCGACCCCTGTCTGCCTGTCCCTGCTCGGCCTGTGCAATGCTTGCAGCCAGAGATCTGACGTCTGTTCTCCCTTAGCTCTGTTGGGTCCAAGGTTCTTCCTTCTCACAAACTCCTTCACTCTAACCAGTGCTACAGGCACCCCCAAGATCTGGCTGTGCCTCCCAACCCATCCTCGGCCTGTCCACCTGCTGGGCGGCCTCTGTTGCCAGGCAACAGCTCCCCTGCCCCCTCACGACCTCCTAACCCCAGGTAAGGTCCTTGCAGAAAAATTTGGCAGCCTCTAAAAATTCTCTTTGCCCCCAAAAGTGAGCTTCGGGTCTCAAAGTGAAGACTCTTTCTTTGTACTGGGTGGAAACTCCATCTCCTTGCCTGAGGCTATAACCCTCATTCCTCCCTTTAGAGGTGGGAGGCTGCAAGGGAACGTGATTTGAAGGGAAAATGAAAATCCATCTAGTTAATGTCCTCGTATTTGTGTCCATTGTAGAGACAAACAAAAACCACAAGAGCCAAACAAAACAGTCTCTGGCGAGGCCCCGAGGCTCTGCCCTGCTCCCCACTGCATCCGCTGCCCACAGCACCCACAACTGCGCCTGCCCCGCTGCCCGCCCATGCTCCCTCTCCCACTTTTGAGGTCCCACATGATGACATGGAGCCCATCTAGATGAGCCATCCTACAGTCAACTGATGAGCAACCGTAACTCCATCTGCAACTTTAATTTCCATTTGCCAATTAACCTACCACGTTCCTGAGTTCTGGGGTTGGGAGGTGGCCATCTCTGGGGGCCTCACTCTGCCCAGACACCCTCCAGGACAGGTTCTGTGGTTGAGGGGTCAGAACCAGGCCCAGGCCTCTGGCCTCCCCACCTGGCCTCTCTCCACTCCGTTTCCAGCTCACACAGACCCTGGACCTGGAGACAGTGACTCCGGGGTGGTAACTAATGAGACTCCAAAGGTGGCCCTTTCTCCCTGGACCAGGAGACGCAGAAGCAGTGCCACCTCCCCAGTGACTTCTCAGCCTGGGGTCCCTCGCCCTGCTCACTCCCATGGGAAGCCTATAGGGTGGGAGAAGGAAATGGAAGCTCATTAGTGGTGAAATAGCCAAGGGACAGCCGGGTTCTCCCTTCAGCTAGTTCACAGATATTGCAGTTGGCCACGCCACCCACCTTGCGGGGAGGAGTAGGGAAGGAAGCCTGAGCGGCCCAGGTCCCTCCCTCCAGCCCTCCACCCTGGGGCCACACGGCGACCCCCTGCAGGCTGTGCCTGGCCAGGCCTCCTGGAACTCCTGCTGCACCTCAGTGGGAAAGGCGAGCTCACCTCTGATCCCCATGTCTCTGGGGGCTCAGGGCACAGATTGGGGTTGAGGTCACAGCACTAGAATGTACTGGCTGTGTGAGCTTAGGAAATCATTTAACATTTCTGAGCGACCAGGGAGGGTAGAGCAGGTCACACACGGGAAGCCCCAACACGCAGGCCTTAGGAGTGTGGTTCTGCTTGAGGGAAGGCTGCGGTGACCCTTCAGAGACCACCCTGACTTGTCTCCAGGTGCGCATGAGAAAAAGAGCACTCCGTGTGCTGGGAACTGCCCTACCCCCAGCACAGACACCCCTGAAGAGCCACAAGGTTACCCCATAGCAAAGAGCCGGGCCAGTGTGTCCACCTTTCCCTCACCAGCGCTTTTCTTCTTATGCCTCTGGGAGATTTGATTCTCTTCCCTTTCTCCTGTCCCTGGGGATGGAAACTTCCGCAGGTTGTGGGCCTACTGTGTGGCAGGTCTGGGGGCAGAGCCGGGCCCCTGCAGACACTGACTCACTGAATTCTCTCAACTCCAAGAGGGGGTGTCTTGTCTCTAGCATGCCCAGGAGGGAAGGGAGGCCAGTGGGGGGCTTCCCAGGTTGTGCAGGTACAGCAGTGCGCTGACCACCGGTCTGGGACCAGGTGGGGACTGACCCGAGGGAGAGGGAGAGGGGCATTGGGGGCTCGAAGATAATGGCCACTTGCTGCTACTTGGGCCAGAGGTCAGGGCTGGCAGCTGCTACCACACACAGAAGGCTTCAGAGGCCCTTGCTCCGGCCTCTGCTCCTGCCTGCCACTTTAAAAAGAAATCTAGAATGAAAAGGAAGAAAGTTTCTATTTTTGATGTGACACCAATGAAATGGAGGCTTTTAAATGATTAAAATCCAGAAATAAATTATTTATTCAGGTCAGACATAAAATCCCCTTTCATTTTATGGATATTAACCCTGCAGTGCACGGCCACTCACTTCCTTGTGCCTTGGCAAATCTTGACCCACTCTGGACCTCAGTGTTCTCATCTGTGAAATAGGCCGGAGTCCTGGGTTGGACTACATGGTCTCTAAGGGCTTCCAGGGTATGGAGGAGCCTGAAGACACAGGCAAAGGCTGCCTCCAGGCAGCCTTCCTCATCCCCCGGTCTGCTTACACTGCACCCTCCCACTTCCCCATCAGAGCTCTCGCCCGCTCCAAATTCTCACATTTACACACATGTCTCCCCACCAGACTAGGAGCCTCTTGAGTTCTGGGACCGAGTTGGATGAATTTCTGCATCCCCAGGGCCCAGCACAGTGCCTGGTGTGGAGTCCAGTGTTTGTTGAGTGAATGAGCGAATGAGTGTTTGGACGAATGTGGCTTCTTCACCGTGCGGGGGCTGGGAGGGTTGTTGGCTGTCTCAGGGCCTGGGCCCAGGAAGCCGCTCCTAAGTTTAGGCAGCCACCATCCCTAGGATTTCGGGATTGTTCAGGATTGTTTTCCCACTGAAGACTCAGCTTGGGAGGGAAGATATTGGGTTGCCATGGAAACAGGGTTTTTTTCCCCTGCCAGAGCAAACATTTCCACAGCAATCTCTAGAGATGCCAGACCGATCAGTGGGTACAGCCTCCTCCTCCCACGCCCACCCCCGCCACGGCCTCTAAGCCCAGAGCAGGCCCTTCTCGCTGGGTTTCTGGAAGCCGCAATGTGTAAAGTTGTGCCCACGGCCTGGGGAGGCAGCGATGCCCCACCAGTGCAGCCCCCTCCACACATGTCTGTTCACAGCCCGGGATCTCAGCACCGGGGGAGTGAAGCCCAGGGAGGAGCAGCCGCAAGGTACCCACTCCCTGCCCGGGCTGGCCCCCTCTGCCATCTGTAGACCCAGGTGACTGCACCTTCCCTCTCTCCTCCCCATGCACAGGGCCCGGGGTAGGGGTGAGGGTTCTCAGGTGGCCATTTGGAGAAGCTGGGGATGGGCAGGGCTTCTCCGGAGAAGGGCAAGGCTCAGTCCTCAGACCCTGCCAGCCCAGACCCATGGCCCTTGGGTCCCACTGGAGCCCCTCTGGGCACTGGGCTGAGACTCCAGGAACAAAGCCCAGAGAGGCCTTTGGCTTTTCCCAGGACACACAGTGGGTGAGTGGAAGAGGCAGAATTCGAGCCCCAGTCTCTCTGGTGACAAGGCCCCGCCATCCTGTCAGACTAGACCCCACCTTCCACTACTTGGAAACAGGGGACAGACGGCCCCCTCAGAAGCATGGCCAGAGCATCTGGGTGTGCAGAGCACCACGTGGGCGCTGATGGGTGACTGACACTGACCACGCGTGGACTGCAGAGCTCGCTCAACCCTCGGCACCATCGGACGGGGAAATTGCACTCAGAGAGGTTCTGTGGCTTCTTGCAGCCCAGGAAGCTGATGTCAGATCTGTCAGGCTCTGTGACACTGTGCTGTCTGTCCCTGTCCCTGGACTTGAGATGTTCCCTGTCTTGTTGAGAGGGTTGAGGAGGAGGGAATGGGGCAGGTGGAGAGCTGAATGGCTAGTGGGGGCACAGCCCCACCCAAGGCGGGGGAGGGAGCAGGGGATCCCGCCGCATGGGGTGGGAAGGACACAGGGAAGGGGGAAGTGGGGGAGGCTGTTGAGCTCAGTGACCAAGAGCAGGGACTGTGGGACCTGCCAGAGGGGAGTTGAATCCCAGCCCCCTCCTCCAGGGGCGAGTTTGCAACTGTGACAGTTGCATATTCTTTCTGAACCCTAGTTTTCTCACCTGTAAAACGGAGAGAATGTCAACTGCCTCCTCCTGCCTTGTTAGGAGGATAAATGGGTCAGGATGCATTTGAAGGCAGCTCGGGAAAAGGCCATTATTTTCCTCAGGGGGTTGAGTCCCACAGAGCACCTGAGCTGCTGCTGCCACACATGGCTGTTTGTGGCCCCTGGACTTGTACCTGGCAGGTGCGCACGGGAGCTGTTTGAACAGCTCACTATTCAAACATTCGCGCTGTGTTGTATTCCATTACGAATAAATACACTCTACTCTCCCCTGCTCACGAGCTCCAGCGAGAACAGGGGCCCTGCGGGGCCCTGCCTCATTCTCTCCGCATTCCATGGAGTCCACAACACACCAGCACGGAGTAGGCATTCCGTCCTGTCTGTCAAGTTGAATTTATTGAAAGCCGTTTGATCTCCGCAGCTCCAGAGGTGAATAGGTCAGAGTTCTCCGTCCCATTTCACAGCTGTGAAGTCTAAGGTTCTGAAACATGGAGTAGTTTGCTCGTGGGCCCAGGGTTGGTTGGCAGGAAGTGGCATCCTGATCTGTTATTCGACTCCTAACTCTGTGTGACTCCCACTGCCCTGGACTTCGAGGGAGGAATGAGAAGGGAAGGTGAGAGAGAGGTGGGGAGAACCAGACATTGGCTGTTTCCCCAAACCAGCCATTACTTTAGCGTCCAAGCCTCTGCTGGCCCTCCCTGCTGGGCTTTGCGTTGGCTGTGAGCCCCACATGGCCGTGGTGGGGACGGGCGTGGGGTGGTGGCACTGATGGCACTGCTGGCACTGATGGGGAAGCAGAGGCCCCACAGTCTGGCTTTGTGCCGCCAGCCAAGACCACAAGCTCATGACCTGTGCCCAGGCCCGTGACACAGCAACTGGTCCTGTCATCCCAGAGCACCTTGGAGGAGCCCACCTCCCAGCCTGGAGCCTCCACCCCCTCCCTGAGATCCGAGATCCGGGGATCTGCGGGGCCTGGCCGCCCACACAGAGCCTGCCTCCCTGCGCAGTCTCCGCTCTCGTCTCCATGGAAACGCCCACCACCCCCACGCAGGACCACTGTGCTTGGCCTGTCCCCTGCTCTCTGCCTTCCCATTTGGGTGGAGGGGACACCCACGCACTGCTCAGGCCAAGAGCAGTGCGCACTCCTGTGCCTGCCCCCACCCGCGGCCAGAGTGACAGTGTGTGGGTGTGCGGAGGTGTGTGCGTGCGTGTGGGCACAGGTGTTGAAAGCACCAACACTTCATCTGGGTCCCTGAGCGTCTGTGAGGGTCTGTGGGGTTGGGGGGCCCACCAGCAATGACTGTGCATCGTGCCGTGTGTCCTCTGTGTGGGTTTGTATTTGTCCGTGTGTCTGCGCCTCTTTGGATTTGCGGTTCAGTTTGTGTGTCTGCATGTCTGTCTCTCCGGCAGAGTGGCAGGGGGACAGGTACACCTCCTGTGTTGTCAGAGAGGCAGGGATGGCAGCTCCTTTCCTCTCACTTCCCCAATAGCAGTTAAGTGACCCAGCTGCAGCCCACTCTCCTAGGAAGTCCAGGCCCGGCAGTGGTTGAAGGGGACCATTCTCACGCCATCTTCGCCGAGTTCTCCCCGAGGACGCACAGTCAGCCCCAGGGCACAACGAGCTTTGGCCCTCAAAGTCCACAGCGTCTTCTGGGCACCACCAATCCCATTTCCCGCCCAAAGGATGGGAGCCATACGAAGGACCATGGACAAGACATTGGGATACGGGAAGTTTAGTCTTGGTTCTAGTAACAGCTGGCCATGTGACCTGGCATGGGACAGTTTCCCTGTCTGGGCCTCAGTTTCCCTGCCTGCTAATGATTCCTTACAGACTTTCCAGTTCTGATAGTCCAGAATTCCATCTGAGGGCAGTTGGCTGAGCGCTTACTTCTGACATACAGCATTTCCTCTCACCTTCGTGACAGCCTCGTGGCTGCATGTCACTCTCCCCACCTGACTAGGAGGCAACTGGAGTGCAGAGGAGGAAAGTCACAGGATTCAGCCCCCATAGCCTTTGCTCTTCTCCTGCCTCCTCCCAGACTGGGCCCTCTATGCTGCTGCTGCTGCCCAGCCAAGCCCTCCCCGCCACCCTCTGCCACCAGGGCCAGACGCTGGGGCCAGGGAGGGGAGACCAGTGACAAAGGGCACCAGCCACCTCTGCTGGGAGGCCCCTTCTTGCCCTTTGCTGCTAACAGGGCCATAGATCACAGAAAAGTGACCAAAGGAAAGAAAAAGGCAAAGCTGTCAGCCTTCTCTAGGCTGGTGAGTAACGATGCATCCAGTTCTGAGCTCAAGGACTTCGTTGGGGAACAGGCCAGGCTCCGGCTCGAAGGGCAGTGTGGGAATGAGACGCCTCAGAGCTGGATTCAAGGAGGTGGAAAAGGGTAGGGGCCCTGGCTGGACAGGTGCAGGGCTGGGCCTCAGAGGCCAGCTGTCGCACACAAGGAACATGAGGCATGTGCACCCACGCATGCCTGCACACAAAAAGGGGAATTAGTCAAGCCCAACTCACTAACAAATACCTTCCGTAGTGTCAGAACTACAACTGAAGCATGGCTCACGTTGAGAGCTCCGGGGCTGGAGGGACTGATCCTTCCCCAGGGGATGGGGGCACCGCAGACCAGGCTGCCGGAGGAGGAGGTGACACGGGAGCTGCTTGTGGAGGTGGGAGTGGTGGCTTGCAGGCTGAAGGATTGCAGAGGCAAAGGCCTGAGGCTGACCGCCGAGGGGGCATTAGGCACCGGGGCTCTGGGGCCCTGATAGGGCTTCTCTGACCGCTCACCGGGCTGCTCCTGACTCAGCTGTTCTGGGGGGCGGGCTAAGCTTCTGCATTTGTAACAAGCTCCTGGGTGAGGCTGATGCACTGGTTTGAGATGCAATGGTGTGGGCTGAGATGTCAGACTGCCTGGGTTTGAACTTGGCTTTGCCCCTTATTAACTGTCGGATTGGGCAAGGGATTAACCACGTCCCCGTGCCTCAGTTTCCTCACTTATACAATGGGGAAGATAATAATAGTACCTAGTTCAAGGGGGTGGTTGTGAGGATGAAGAAGTCAATGCAGTTGACCCTTGAACAACGCCGGGGTGTAGGGGCGCCAAGCCCCCCACCCGCACAGTCAAAAATCCATGTATAACTTTTGAGTTTCCCAAAACTTAACTGCTAATGGTCTACTGTTGACTGGAAGCCTTACCAACAACACAAACAGTCCATTGACACATATTTTGTGTGCTATATACTATATTCTTACAATAAACTAGAGAAAATAAAATGTTAAGAAAATCATCAGGAAGAGAAAATGTTAAATATGTTCCCTGTTCATTAAGTGGAAGTGGATCATCATAAAGGTCTTCGTCGTCTGCACCCTGAGTAGGCAGAGGAGGAGGGAGAGGAGGGTTGGTCTTGCTGTCCCAGGGTGGTGGAGGAGGCGGAAGGGGAGGCAGGAGAGGTGGGCACACTGGTGTCACTTTTATGGAAAAAATCCCCATATAAGTGAACACACGCAGTTCAAACCCGTGTACTGTGCATGTAACAGCACTCAGATCAGTGCTTGATAAATGCGTTATTCTGCAATGCAAGCTGCAGGATGTGTGCTCTTTTGTTGAGGATAATGTGTTGCTGTTGAGTTTTAAGCAGGGGAGTGATATGACCAAAGCTTCACTTTAAAAGATTTTCCACGGATAGAGCTGGGAAATGAGTGGGAGGTGGAACAAGCCCGGGGTGAGGGGAGCGGGCCAGTGAGTCCAGGCCCTGCTGCAGGAAGGGGGGGCAGGCGGCTGGGGCTGTGACGGGCTGGAGATGGCTGGGGCAGATCGCAGCCCACGGCTGCCCTGCAGCTCTGCGCCACTGCTGGCTGCGGCTCTACTGTGCTGATAAGCCCGGCCTGGGGCAGACCCTGGAGCTCCACTGGGCCCACGCACCACTTTCCAGTCCTCAGGCCAGCCCAGCTCTGCTCACCTGCCAGGGTCCCTGCGACTTCTTCAGACCAAGCCTGAGCCTTGGGGAGAAAGCCACTATGCAGCTTCCTCTGAGTGCGTTTGCTTGCAAGCACGTGCACGTCTGTTCCCGTGTAAGGGCGTGTGTGTGCGGCTGTGAGGGCATGCGTGCACACAAGGGCGTGAACATATGCAAGGAGTATGTGCGGGGTCGTGTGCGCATGTGTGTATGAGGACCCGGGGATGCCCATGCTCTGGCCTGAGACCACTCTGAGGAGTGAGGCTGTGGAATCTTCAGAGGCTTAATTTCTAGGAAATTCCTTTCCTCTTTGCCTATGGACACTGAACCAAGAGACTCCATCCAGCTCACCACGCAAGCCCATCGGTGACCCTCTACAGGGGTCACCTGAATACCGTCTTCCCTGATTTGGAGCTTGATGCTCCGCAGCCCGTTTAATCTACTAAACTGTGAGTTCAGTCCTAAAAGCCAGGACTTCAGCTCTCCTGCCTGCTGACCTGACCAGGACCTTCTCAGCTGTAGTTAGCACAGATGCCAGTTCAGCCACAGGGGATTTTATCATCACGATACGGGACTCTCTGAAACGTGGGGGCAGAAATGTGACTGGGCTCAGGAACAAATGAAGTAGGATTCTCGCTGTCACTCTTCTCTCTCACTTCTCTCTGCACCTTCCTTCTTGCCGAGTCTCTCTCCCAACTAGCTTCCTCTACTCAAGACAAAACCCGGCCTCAGTCTCCCAAGTTGATGTACTAGACTCAAGCCGCCTGGAGATGCTTGGAATCTCTAAGTCCCAATTCCAAAATCATCGGGCAGTTTCTCTGGCCCAGCTCGGGTCTCCTGTCCATCTTGAACAAGTTGCCGCCTGCTGGGGCAGGGCAGGGTGGTGCTGTGGTCGTGGGTGCTAAGCGAAGCCCCACACAGGTGGGGTGGCTAGAAGAAGGGCCCAGGGAAGGGGTTGCTGGGCAAACTTCCGCAGCTGGGATTCCTTTGTCCAAACACCGCATTCCCTTTCCAGCTGTGCCTTTTGCAAATCTGATCCGTGGTCAGCATGCTACAGCTTCACCTTGTCTATCGGCAAAAATGTTGAACAGGACAGAGCTGAAGAGAGAACTTCTGCCCACCACTGGACACTTCCCTCCAGGGTGACACTTCTCTGCTAAGCAAACCACTTGGTATTATTAATGAGACCGCAGAGCAACGCTGTGCAGTGGGACATTATACGGCCATACTTACCATGACAGTGTGGAAACTATGTGGCATTATGGAAAATGCTTAGCATATATTAATAGCAAGTGAAACAAAGTGATACGCAAAATTAAATCATGCATATAAAGGAAAAAAGAGAGGGCTAAATATTAAAAAGAGTGACATGGACTGTATTTGGGTAGCACAGCCGGCAAAAGGGCAAAAGAGGGGTGCTTGTTGGCTTTGGCCGGTCTGGACACCATAACCTTGACTCCAGCTGTCAGGACAAGCCCCCATGCAAAGGTCTGTCCCTCGCAACACCTGCAGGGATTCCTTGGGACTGACCGAACCCAACTACTGGAGGAGACACAGTTAGAATTTATGCACCGGTTAACTTTGCCATGGGTGTATACAACACACAGGAATGTGAAAGAGTGAGTTTTGTTATCATTTCCCGTGATTCCCTTCTAAAGCATGAAGACCAGGTAGCCAGTGTGGTGAAGCGGTATCTCCTGTCCTGTCTGTGCCCTGTTCTAACCACCCACATCTTGCTGATCCTTTCCTGGGGTGTTTCATTCTCGTGTCAAGGGCCTCAGCTAGTCCACGGGTCTCTCTGTGTGACTTAGAGAAGGGTGGCTCCTTCTGGATAGACAGGCCCCTTCTGGATAGACACAGCCTCATGGGCACACAGTGTGGTGATCCAAAGGCATGTTGGATTCTAGCTGCTAACCCTTCCCTCACCTGGATGCCCTTGCACAGTGGACAACATACACAACTGTATGAGCTGTCTCTGCCCATGATCCACACTTTTGTTCAGGAAACAGAAAATGCCAGATCCTGGCATGAAGCACAGCCCTTTAGTCCAGGTTCTTCTCCAGGTGATTTCTTCTCAGCCTCGGTCTTCCCCTGGTAAGGCTTTAGGCTTTAACTGGGGGAAAGTCTCTCTGTTGCTGCAGCTCTCTGGGGCGAGACGCAGTCAGCAAGTCAGTGACTGCATGACTGAGTGCATCCTTTGCCCTGTCCCTGTCTTACTCACCTCCCACCTGGCACTATAGTACATCATCAGTTTTATTTGAATTGGACTGAATTTATTCTGGAGTTTTGGGACTAGACATCCTCACTGAGCAGGTATCTTGGAGACCCCTGAAGGATACAAGCTTTTTTCCCAACAGAGCTGTAAAATTCTAAAATTCAAGTGATCCTTCTTGCCTTGCCCTCCTAGATCAACTAAAATGCCTGGTAGGGATGGGCTGAGGAGCCCTTCACCACCCAGAATGTTCTATTAGTTGGGTTTTTACATTCAGAGTACACTGCAGATATACCCACCTCCTAGCTTTCTGGAAGCATCCTAGGTTTTCTCCCTGGTGCATTTTTCCTCCAAATATTCTAGGAATTCATTCCTTTGCCTTTGGCAATAATAACCCAAATTTCAGGACTCCAAATGGAAAAGAACAGCCTCAATTTCTAGGCTTCTGGGGTGGGGTGAGGGAGCAGGCAGAACCATCCCTGCTGTGAGCTGTGGTGGTTCTGTCTATATCAGGCCAAATGCATCAAGCCCAAATGACTACCTGAAGTGTTATTAGAATTCAGGCAGCCCCATCAGCACAGTCGTCTCTGAGCTGTGAAGTTGGGGGGGAAAAAGGCAGATTGTGCTCTGCGTGCAAATGCTGGACCAGGGAGCCTCTGAGCTGAATTACAGCTGGCGTTTCCAATGTCCGGGAGCCCCCAGAAAGCATTATCTTGGGAAAGCATAAGCCAGGTTCCCCCAAAGGAGCTAAAGATGTGCTCTATTCCACTGTGCAAACAAAATTAATGCTGCTTACTAAAGGCCTTCCTTGCCAATATAAAGTTGGATTTCTATTAGTCACCAAAGGCCATTTGCCTGGATGCAAATGGCCTTGCTGAGCTGCTGCAATGTCTGATTGGAGATTTTGGGGAGCAGACGGGCAGCCCATGCACACACCTTTAACAAGCATCAGGGTTTTCTCTTTTGGCTTTGAGGCTAAGCTCATTATCCAGGGAACAAATGAGATATGGAGGCTGCATCAGCGCTGCCAGAGCCCATTAAGAGATGTGCTATGAAGCAAAGTCAGGGTGTCGTTAGGGTGTGCAGAGAAGAAACTTGGAAGCAGAGGCAGGAAAGGGAGGGCTGGTTTCCATCCCCAACATCCATCTGATGGCTTGCTCTGTGATTTTGGCAAGCCCGTGCTCCACCTCTCACCTTCCCCATCACCTGGGCTCACCTGCAAACAGAGGACCTTGCAGACAGAATCTCCAAAGGCCCCTGCTACCCCATCACCAGCATTTCAGCGCCTCTTATCTAACTCCCAACCAAAACAAATATCTCATTGTTTTCTGCTTCTCTCCCTTTGCATCTTAAAGAATAAACAAGAACCACCTGACATCTTTCTTAATTGGCATACATCAAGCTCAATCAACCTTACCTGATTATGTCCCCTGACTTTCCCAAACTCTCCCTCCCTGCTGTGTTCTCTCTCCCAAAGCTAGAACCCTCAGAGTTGTTACAAACTCCTCCCCTTTCTGCAGCGGTTCGGAGAAGACCGAGAATTGGGCTTGGGCACCAAAACCCCCCAGGTGGTTCTCTGCCTCAAGCACCCACTGTGCACTGGTGCCATAGATCTCACCTCTTCTCTTCCCCACCACTCTCCCTACCTCACACCATTTACACTTTTCACCTGGAGCATGCCCATAGTCTCCTAACTGACCCCAACAGCAAGGCACTCCCCTCTGCCATCTCCTCTGCTGCCAGAATAATTCTCCTCAAATGCACACCAGATCTTGTTGCTATCTTCCTCCCTCCCCTCCTCTTCTCCTTCCCCCTCCCTTCTTTTCCTCACCTCCCCAATTTTCCAAGCATCTGCCATGACAAGGCATTGATCTAGGTCTAGATATTATAGGGTGGAAAAAGAGACAACATAGTCTCTGCTCTGTGGAGATTATATTAATATTTTCTCAGGGGAAGTGCTAAATAACAACCTACACCATTCACTGTCTAATAACAACTCTGTTCCTAGCCAGGAAGAAGTAAAAAGTAATATGAGAATGTTTCCCCAGCTCAGAATCTACCTGTGGGGGTGGTAACGATGTCTCAGTGTCGGTTCATCATTGCCACAAATGTACCACTCCGTGGGGGCAGGGGCTCTATGGGAACACTCTGTACCTTCTGCTCAATTTTGCTGTGAACCTAAAGCTGCTCTTAAAAAATAAGTGTTATTTAGAACAAAATCTCCCAGTGGCTCGGCAGACAAGACCCCTGGTGGAGGGCTGGGCTCCGCCTTCCCACTCCCACTATGCTCCCTAAGGTCTATCTCCCCAAACTGTGAATGGCCCTGCAAGGAGGGTTCTCTCTGCTCGCCGCACAGAAAGCCAATTACTGAGACAAGGAGGATTGTGAAAGAAGAAAGGAGATTCACTGCAGAGGACATCAACCAGGAAGTGGGAGGATTATCTCAAACTCTCCTCTCTGACCAGTGGGGTCAGGGTTTTTCTGGAGGTGAAACGCATAGTGCATGAAGTGAGTGAGCATCAGGACGTGTTCGGGGTGGGGTGCAAGGCACGCAGGCGCCCCGAGAAATCATACTGGCACGTACGTCGCATGATTAAAAAATGGCAGATAAGCCCCTCCCAGGGTGGACGTTTTAGTAGTGTAATGAGCTAGGGGTTAATATTGTCACCCTTTTGGTCTTGGGCACGTGCGGGTTGTGGGGAGTGGGTTGCTCAGCGGGTCCTTGGGCAAGATTTGTAGCAGAATGCGGCTTATCTTGACTTCTCTGAACAATCGGGTAGTGTAAAACCTTGTGATTATCCCATCACCGCAAGGGGAGTCCATCCTTTCTGAAAAACGACCCAAAAAGGAAGGATCAGTGAAACAGAAAATTACAAAGTTCTGGTCAGTACATCTTACTGGCCTGGGAACTTGAAACATAAGAGAATTACAAGAAGACATTTTGTTCAGGGAGCAGGTTACCAAACCACTCCTTCAGGTACGCGATGTTCTCATGGCCCCATGCCTTCAACAGCCTCCCGCTACTGCCTGCAGCTCCTTTCCTTTCCTTCCCTTGGCTGACTTTCTTCTCCTTTGAGATAACTCAGATGTCACTTCTTCCAGGATGCCTTCCTGATATGCCCAGGCTGGTTAGGTGCCTTCTCTGTGTTCCCAGACCTCCCTCTGGCTACCTTTCTCCACATCACCTTGTGGCTGGCTATTGTGTATCTGTCACCACTGCCACCCCCGCCCCCACCCCAGACTGGGAGTGCTCTAAAAAAGGGTTGGACAGAGTCTTCCAACTGTGCCCCTAGCTCAGTTACTGGAACACATGCAGCCTTCAGCAAATGAATGGATGAAAATAAAGCTAATAGTATCTGGTTAGTGGCAGCACTGAGAAAATTCTAGGGAAAGAAAAAACATATATCTCTTTCTTTGAGTTTTTACTAAAGTTCTAGAGAGTATGAGAAGGAGCCTCCTGGCTCCCTGTAGGGATGCCATAGTTGAACCCTGACAACCTCTTAACCATAATGTGGAGAAGTTAATGCAACAGAAGAGAGTAACATTTATAATCTAATCATCTTTGTGACCCGGACTGTATACTACTAAAAGTTGTATTTGTGATAAGTAAATAACAGTTATTAAAAATCAAATGCAATTTAAGTGCTCTGGAAGGCAAACTCCTTGGTTTCAAGGGCTCCACTGACGTAGAAAAACCCCTAGAAGAGGAGTAGGCCAGTCCCCGACTCATGGCTGAGTCCCAGCCTCAGTCCTTAAAGGGGAGGTAACGATGACTGATGGTCGCCTTCCTTCACAGCGTGATCCGGTGAGACCTGGAGTGTGAAAGCGCTTTGTAAACCGTAGGTGCTAACCAGGGCTAAATTGTGTCCTAATGCAGATGAGCAAGCACACTTCTTTTGTGTGCATAGCGTGTCTAGCCGTAGAAGTTGTTACTTTAGACAGCCGGCTAGTGAGTCACCCAGACCCTGGATTTGCCACTCAACACCATCTGAGATGCTGGGTGCGAAATCCACCTGTTGCAAAGACAGCAGGGTGGGGTCTGTCCTGTAATGAGCTGAAGGCAGCAGGGGGCTCAGCATGGTGGACACTCTGTCTCAGAGACCAAAGGAGAGGAGATTCCTTTCTTTCTTTTCTAGAACCTACAATGACCAGAGACTTTGCAGCCGGTCCACCCCTCCATTCCCCACCCAGAATCCCCAACGCGGGACCTTCTGCATCAGGCAGCTCGAGTCTGGACTTGACAAAGTTTCAAAGCACAGTTTCACATTGATAAGACAATGGATAAAGTGCCCTATTTTATACCTAGATTGTGTTATGGTGCCTGCAGGTGGGTCTGCCTCTGTTGCTCACCCTGCTTTACCCTGCCAGGAGCAGAGGAGAGGAAGCCAGCTGAAGGCATGGGCCCGGGTTCAAGTCCAGCCCCTCCTCGGCTCCTGCATAAATCTCATCCTCCCCTGAGCCCTTTTCTCTGTCATCCAGTGGGACTGACATCAATCCCTGCCCTTGAAGAATTCTGATGAGGTCCCGAAGACACAATGCCAATGGGAGTGCGTTTAGGGTTATTTAACCAAACTGATCTCTAGAGGCCAAAAGGGATAAGAGCCTAGTGGCGCCGCTGAGATCAGCGGCTGCTGGAGGGACTTAGGATGGTCCAAGTGGGGCCACCAACTGAAGCATTTAGGTCTTGGTGTGTGTCTGGCTGGAGAATGTTAAAATGGGGACACACTGGAAAAGGCATGGTGGGGGGAACCTGGCCAATGTGAGCAAAAGCCCTGCTATGGCCACAGGCAGCTCCTCCAGCCTCAGCTTCCTCCTCTGTGACGCAGAGAGAGTAAAGTAACATTGCCTACTTCACGAGGCTGTTTCCAAAGAAATGAGACAATGGGCGTGGGACACCTGCCATCTGTGGAGCCCTGCATAAAATGTCCCTGTCTCTCTGGCCAGCCCTGAGCCGGGGGAAGGGGACTCGAAGGGCGGCCGGCGGCTGAGGGGGGCTTGCGGCAGTTTCATCAGAGCCCGGCACCACCCAGCCATATGAAACAGTCTGTGGTTACTGCCTTCCTGGAGACTCTAGCTGCCCTCTCGAGGGGTTGCTCCAAATCTGTTTCTCATTCGGCTAATTTAGGAGAGGCTGAGAATCAGTCGCTATGGTTTCCTTATTTTCTCCCGACAGCTTAGGAGTCTTTCTTCCCATTATTCCCATGGGAGGAACAGAACCAGAAGGAAGCCAGTGTTTGGAACTAAGAGAAACTCACAGATCTGAAATGCAACCTTGTGTCTTCTGGGGGAGGTATCCTAGGGCCCCAGCCCAGCCCCTCTGGCCAGCCCTGCGCGGCTGGCTGCCACCCGCCACAGGGACACCTCTCACTTAATCCTCCCGAGCTCCCTCTCCATTCAGTCAGTGCACGCTGCTAACCTAGTGCCTGCTGGGCCAACACTGACCCATCAGAGAAAACCCTCGGCTCCCAGCACACCTCTCTAAGGGAGGGGACAGACAGTGACCAAAATCGATTAGTCAAATACTACAAATAGTACTTAGAGGGTGGTTAAGTGATAGAAGGAGAAACAGTGGGCTGGGCAGGAGATATGGGTGGGTAGGCTGCTGAGGAAGACCTGCAGGAGTGGGGGCCTCCAAGAGACAGAATCTACTGCCCACTGCACCGGTGGGCGAGGTTGGGAAGGGAATGACTTGCCCAAGGCGGCAGCCTGGGCAGGGAGCCCTTTCCTGCTTGCTCAGTGCTTAATGTGTTATCTTGTTATCTCATGAAACCTCCCCACAATTAACATCTCCATTTCACAGACGGGGAAACTGAGGCTCAGGCAGACCTGCTCCAGGCTGATCAGGTCAGTTAACTACCCTTAACTACCCCAAGGCACGGCCCGCCAGAGCCTGGACCAAAACAAGCGTGGTCCCTGAGCCAGCAGCACCGGCAGCGGCCGTAGCTTGTTGGATGTGCAGGTCTCAGACCCCAGCTGCGCCTGCTGCATCGGGACCTGCACGTCATGTCACAGCACCCCAGCTGATGTAGGCGCTCCCTGAAGGTCCAGGAGCCTTGGCCCAGACATCTCTGCTCACCCCAGGTTGACTTCTGCTCCTGGCTGGGGACAGCACTTCCCAACAACCACCCACGGCGCAGGGAGGTTCGCCTGTGACCCTTCCCATTGCTTCTCCGTAGCCTCCCGCAGGGCCCTGCCGGTTTCGTTCTTCTCACCTGCTCCTTACTGGGAGCTGGGCTGTGAACAGGTGTGTAACTGGACAGGTAGTGGCAAAGGTAAAGGACAAAAGCCAGCTGTGGGTGGGCATGTTGGGAAATGTCAGAAAGGTTCAAGTTTGGCATCCAGGGGCCTTGCTGGACCTGCTGCAATTTGGTCTAAGTGTGCTGCCTGCACCTGCTTGGGAGGGCCAGGTGCAGCTGGAGTCCAGGTTTGCTGGAGATGGAATTTCAGGGAGCGTAGTACAATTCTGGATAGATAACTTACCTGCAAGTGAAGGTCTATGGGCAGAGCATGGTTCTGGGGGTGGTCTGGCTCAGTGGTGACACTGAGAAATGTAAAATAAAGTCACCTGTGTGTGTGGAGGGGGCGGAAGTTGATAGAGCAAGGAGTGGTGGGCAGGAAGACCTGAGAGCTCATCGCCAACCCTTTGGTGTTTTTACACAATCTCTTTGTGCTGCCACAGGCAGAAAACTTGTTTTGAAAAACTTATAACAGAGTCGTATTTTTATCTCTCATACTGTGTTGGTTTTCTAGGCTGCCCTAACAAGGTACCACAAACTATGGTGGCTTAAAACAACAGAAACTCACTGTCTTGCAGTTCTGGAGGCCAAAAGTCTCAGATCAAGGTGTCGGCAGGCTGGTTCCTTCTGCGACTGTGAGGGCGGCTCTGTTCCAGGCCTCTCCGCCACCTTGGGTGGCTTGCTGGCCATCCTTGGTGTGCCTTGGCTTGCGAAGTATCACACTGAACTCCGCCTTCATGTTCATGGGGTGCCTCACCGTGTGCTGCCTGTGTCCAAATTCCCCTTCTATAAGGGCACCAGTCGTGTTGGATGAGGGGCCCACCCCACTCTAGTGTGCCCTCATCTTAACTCATTACATCCGCAACAACCCTAGTTCCAAGTAACGGTCATTCTTAGTACTTTGCGTTAGTTTTCCAGGGCTGCCATAGTACAGTAGTGAAGACCGGGTGGTTTAACAATAGAAATTTGTTTTCTCACAGTTCTGGAGGCTGGAAGTCTAAGATCAAGGTGCTGGCAGGGTTGGTTTCTTCTGAGGCCTCTCTCTTTGGCTTGCAGGTGACCGTCTTCTCACTGTGACTTCACATGGTCTTTCCTCTGTGCATGTCTGTGTCCAAATCCTCTCTCTCTCTTTTCTTTTGTAGAGACAGGGTCTTGCTATGTTGCCCAGGCTGACCTCAAACTCCTGGCCTCAAGTAATCCTCCCACCTTGGCCTCCCAAAGTGTTAGGATGATAGGTGTGAGCCACCCTGACTGGCTTTTCTCTTTTTTTAAGGATACCAGCCAGATTGGATGACAGCCCACCCATGTGACCTCATTTTAACTTAATGACAGTACTTTTAACACATTAACTGCCACGTGAGTTGTATTTAACTCACGCTAGTTTTGAGCCCAGGGCCTCATGAAGCAAAACCCTGCAGTTGGTTTGTGAAAATCTTACTTGTTGATGTTCTTATTGTTGCAATTAGTATTGTATCTGTGGTCTTCTCAGGCTGCTGCCGCCATGCATCCTCAGCTTTCCTCCTTCGCTTCTGCAGCTCCGCAGGAAGGAGCCTCTCTTGCCAGCCCAGCAGCACAACAGATCTCTGAAGTAAAGCACTTCTTTGGCTTCTTTGGCAGCTTCTTTTCCTCTGGGACTCTGCCTGCTCTTGTTTCCCTACGGGCTGTCTGTCTCTGAGGAAACGGGTGTGGTGTGAGGAGGACCACCAAATATCAGGCTTTCCTCAACTCCCAGAACCCGGACACTCACCTGGTGCCGTGGGGCCGGCAGAGGAGGGAAAGGGTACACCTTAGCATCCAGCTGTCGGGTCAAGTTCATCTACAGCATTAAGAGCTGTGCCTGGCAAGGCATGTCACTTACCCTCTCTGAGCTCAGGTTCTGCCATGCTCTGTGTCAGCAGGCCCCAGGACACGGGACGCACCGGCCAAGGTTCTTTCCCCTCAGCCCCTCTTGCTTTTGGGCACCCCACCTGCTTATAGCTCCTCCTGGGGCACAGTCTCCTGGGCTGAGGTCTCCTCCGCCCATGTCCCACACCCTGCCAATGGAGGTTAGGGTCTCCTAGGCCTTCCACGGCCAGCCCAGCCGGCCCCGAGCAGTGGTGCCCAGGAGGACTTGCGCGGCACATCAAATACCAGCTCCTGTGAAATCTTTCCTCACCCTCTTCTCCGCTCCACTCTCCACCTGCTTCCTCAGCACCTTCCAGCTGTCTGCAAGACACTCCTCTCCTGAGACCCAGCACTGCAACCCAGTTCCGTGACGTGTCTCCTGGGTGCCCCTGCAGCCCGGGACCGACCGGGGCTCTAGTCCCCCCCTTACTCCATTTCCGCATTCGAGGACAAAGAAGCGAGCAGGAGTGAGAAACCTAGCCTGGGCTCACGTGTCCGGGCCCAGCAGTCCGCATTTGCTAAATAGCTATGTACCAGGTGCCTCCCTTGTCTCATTTTTTTTTTTTTTTTGCAATGTCGAATCTCCTTTTTATTACCTCCAAAACAGTTTCTTAAAATACAGCTTTGAGATACGACTGACATTTAGTGACGTGTACGATTGACGAGTTTGACACGTCTACATTTGGGAAACACCCCCAAAGCTTCCTCCTGCCCCTCTGTCCTCCCCCCTCCAGGCAGCCCAGATCTGCTTTCTGTCACTATAGACTTTTGTCCAGATGGAATCGTGCAGCGTGAACTCTTCTTCTGTCTGATGATACGTAGGTGATGTTTAACTGTTTAAGAAACTGTCGAACTGTTTGCCGAAGTGGTTACACCATTTTAGGTTCCCACCGGTTGTCCCACACCCACCCGCATTTGCTGTGACATGGCCTTCCCAGTGGGTAGGTAGTGTGTCTGGCTATGGCCTTGATAGCATTTCCCTAGTGACTAGCTAGGGAAAAGAGGCTTCGCTTTTGTTGTCCTGTTAGACTTGCAAACTTCCCTGTGAAGTAGGTGGTGCTGGCCCCGCTCACGAGGGAGAAGCCAGGGTCAGAGCCGTGAGGTGACAGAGCCAGGGTCGCCGGCTGGTGCTCGGGAGAAGCCAGAGTCATCCCTCTTGCCCGAGTTCTTATTTTTCGAGCTGGTAGATCCTCTGTGACTCATTGGCTCGGCGCCTCTGCCGGGCGTCCCGTCAGGGTATGAGCACAGGAGCTCCCGGAAAGGGATCGGCTGGGGTGGGGCAGAGTCGGCCAGGAGACCCCTCAGCTCCGGCCTGGGCCCCGTCCTCAAAGCCAGCAAAGATGTTGGCGCGTGGCACAGGGCCGGGTAGGGCCCCTCACTGTTCCCCACAGGGCACGTCCTGGCGCCGTCCAGCTGCCTCCTGTGACTCTCCCGAGGCTGTGGGGCAGATGGATTGGAGGGACAACAGCCCCAGTTTCCTCAAGGGTGGAAAGGTCTCCTCAGCGGCTGTTTCCCCCTCAGAGGGGGTGGTCGGGAGGCCACTCGGAGGGAAAAGGCCAGGGAGCATGAGTGGCCCTTGGATGGCTTCCCCCAGGCTGGTTTTCTTCCTGGTGCACAAGGCCACAGTCCTCATGTCTGACCCAGGCCCCGGAATAGCGCAGTTGACATCTCTGAGATAAGCTGGTCCCCCCACCCCCACCAAGTCATGAGGGGTCAAATGTAACTCTACGGATTCCTCAGCCAAACTGGCCTTCACACCCCTTCACACTAGGACTGTCCCAACAATGACCTTTTAAGAACCGGCCTCCCCTTCCTCTGCACCCACCCTCCTGACCCTGTGATCCTTGAGCTCTCGCATTGTGTTTACGGGAGTTCCATTGCTCCAGAAAGGCAGAGACCAGCCTCGCACCCTTGGCTGAGTGAGGCTGGAGGACCAGGCCTTCCCGGAGTCCAGTAATCCCTTTCTCCCTTTGCCCCAGGGGTCTCTTCCCACGTCCACTCCTCCTCTTGGTCTTGGTTCTTGTCTCACTGCTTCACAGCACGGACAGATTAGGGCCGTGTGTGTGTGTGTGTGTGTGTGTGTGTGTGTGTGTGTGTGTGTGTGTGTGTGTGTTAGTGCGCCAGGAACTCTGGAGTCATTCGGGCCTCAATTCTGAGTTTGAATCCTGTTCCCCTGTGTAACTTGGGCCAGTTAACTAAAATCTCTGCGACTCAGTTTATTTGTCTGCATAATGGGCTGAAACTTGGACTTGATGAATAAATTGAAAGAGGAGATTCCTGAGCCCGACACAAAGCAGACATCTTCATGTGTCATCTCCCCGCCCGTGCCCCCTTCCTGTTGCCGTGCCCTGGGGCTGTGGGACAGTGGTCCAGGCAGGGGGAGCGCCCTGAGCTGATGAGGGGCTGAGAGTGGAATTGACAGAGCTGAGCCTGGGGTTAGCCCCGAGAGCGGGACCTCAAATGCTGTACCAGGAGCCCGGACTTCAGCCTGGCAAAGTTAGACTGAGTAGGCAGAAGAGAGCTCCGAGGGTCCGTGTCCCATTCCTCCTCCTCAGCTCCGCCAGCAAAGGGAGAGGAGGCCAGCTGCTGCCTGCCAGGAATGAATCAGAGAAGGATCCAGGCGAGTTTCCAGGTGTCGAAAACAGCTGACTTGCTCTAGTTTTGCAGTTGCTTTGACTAAAAGCTGCGTCACTCCCAGCCCCCGCCACACCCCAGTGCAGAGCAGTGAGCACACGCTGAGTCACGAAGCCCAGCACCCAGACCCTCCCTCCGTGGCACGGCCTCCAGCTACCCACTCAGCTTCCAGAGCGGGGCTGTGTGGGAAGAAACCTGAGTGACAGGAGGTGGCCCTGAGAAGGTCTGGGAGGAGAACACCAAGCCGACGGGACAGCAAGAGCCAAGGCCCCCAGCTGGGGTTCAGCTGGGCAAGTCTGAGGACGAGAGGGAGGCCAGGGCAGCCCGTGATGGAGAGGGAGCCTGGTGATGGGCGGAGAGGACCACCAGGGGCCTTGCCGGCCAAGGAGACGTTTCTGTTCTATTTTACAAGCCTCAGAAAACCACTGGGAGGTTTTCAGGTGGGGGAATGACAGGATCTCCTTTTTTAGAAAGGCACTACTGGCTACAATGTGGAAGCAAGTCCATAGGAGGGCAAGAGCAGGAGAGACCACCATAGTCACTGTAGTCATTCAGGTCATAGCTGGAGGTGGTGAGGAGTGCAAGACGTAGAATGTGCCTTGGCTGCAGTGCAGGGTTTCTCCGCGGCAGCACTGCCGAGTCTGGACTGCATGCCCCTTTGCCGTGGGGCTGCCTGTGAGCCATAGGATGTTTAGCAGCATCCTTGGCCTCAACCCACTAGATGCCCACAGCCCCGCCCACCAGTTGTGACAATGACCCATGTCTCCAGACATTGCCACGTGTCCCCTAGGGCCAAAATCGCTCCGGGCTAAGAACCACTGCGTGGAGCCTGCAGAACTGAGGGCTGGATTGTGCCTGGGCAGGAGGGAGAGAAGAAGCACCGCTGCAGGGCTTCTCGGCTCAGCACCTGAGTGGTGCCATTTACAAGTCCAGGAAGCCTTGGCGCAGAAGGCCTGTTGTCAAGGAGAATGCTGGGAATGAGTCTGCAGCTAAGGGGGGTTCTGGGCTGAAGGGAGAGATGGGAACATCAGTGGCATGTGGCTTTCCAGGGACAGAGTGTGGATGGAGAAGAGAAAGCACCCACGTCACAGCCTCAGAAAGCGGGAAAACCAGGCAGTAGGCAGTACAGGAGCCCCACGGATGCCTGGAAGTTTGAGTAAGATGCAGAGTGAGTGGGTGAGGGAGGAGAGAAGAGCTAAGCCCCTTCCCTGGCTGTAGGCTTCCTCCCTGCAGAAAGCTCAAGACAAGAGAGGCAAAAAGCCCCCATTTAATTCAAATTCAGGACTGGAGATTGTATAAAATTCCTGCAGTGAGACAGTTTGTCTCGTTAACGAAGAACAAGCAGAAAAGCTATAAGACTGCCTGAGTTTTCAGCGGGGGCCAGGGAAGAGGAAACTCCACAGACTAAATCAAAACAGAGGAAGGAGGAGCTGCTTTGTGACATCATCCCACAAGTCCCGTTCAACCTGTGGGTCGCCTTTGGTCTGAAGGCACAAGGCCAAGGCTGAGAGAGATCCCAATCGCTGGGCATCAGTGGCCCGGAGCCTGGCCCAGCTGGTAAATGGTAGGTGGGACTTGACCCAGACCCGTCCAACGCAAAGCTCCCCTAATGTGTCTGCCTCCAAGGGAGGTAGGGAGCTTTCTTTCCAGTAAGAGGAGACAGCCATGAATTTGGGTGCAGGTGAAACAAAGCAGAATTAATAAGTGCTACCATAAACCCACACACTGGATGCTGGGGAGAGTAGAGGAGGAAGCCACCAGTCTGATAGGGGTTGGGAGGGGCAGAAACCAGGGAAGACTCCCTGGAGGAGGTGGCACTCAAATTGGGCCTTGAAGGGAGAAATTTTAATAAGCAGAGAAAGGAAATCATTTTTCATGGGTTTTTAAGGTACTTTTCCTGGTAACTCCCCTTGTCCTAACTCAAAGGGATTATATTGGGGAAGTAGCCACAACAAAGCCAGGCCCTTCCTTATTTAGATTTTTCTATTTCACACACACACAAAAATCACCTCTGATTTTCCTCCTTGTGATGCTTGATTCTAAAAAACCAATCAATTCAACACCTTTAAGCACCAACACATACCAGGCACTATTAGCATTTCATGTTTTAACTCACTTAACCTCAATCCTCTGAAGTAGGTACCAGCATTATTTCCATTTTACAGATGAGGAAACTGAGGGACAGAGAGATTAAGTAAGTTGCCCAAATCCTCACAGCAAGTACCTGGCAGAGCTGTGGTTTGGGCCCCACAGTCTGAGAGTTGCACCTTTATCCTCTATGGCCCTTTCTTTCATAGAAAACTTAGCACAATTGGCCACTTGCAAAGGAGGAAGAAAATGTGCTTGCCACTGTTTTATCATCTCCGATGAACGGGTGCAATCCTGTCTCAGGTCCTAGGCAGTTCATTCTGAGCTACCACAATTGACTTCATGGCTCCAGCTTGTGGCCAAAACATCTGTTTCCACTGCTTGTGGGACTAAATTGTCGGAAATCAGAAAGACAGCACAACAGACTAGGGGCAAGTGCTGGTCTCTCCTCGGGACTGGAGGCAGCTTGGGGCCCTTCCAACTCGGCTTCCCTCGCAGAATATCCCCTGCAGGATGAATGAGCTCAGACTCCCCAGGGCCACGCTGATTCTAAGAGCCACGCGGCTGGCCTCTCAGCCTCCCACACCTCTCCCTTGTCCTCATGTCCCATGGCGTCCCGCCTCCCCCATGCAATCAGACGTCCAGCCTCTGCCGACATTCCTGTCTCCACTCCATCTCTTTATTTCAGGTCCTCAACATTTCTCACCTGAGCAGATGCAGTAACTTGGTAACTTTCTAACCGGTTTTCCTGTCTCCAGGCCTGCCACCTTGTGAGCCATCTTCCAGCTCCCAATTCATTTTTTAAGTGAAGCTCAGCTGGGTGTGGCAGATGACGCCTATAATCCCAACACTGGGAGGCTGAGGCAGGAGGATCACTTGAGACCAGGAGTTTGAGACTAGCCTGGGCAACATAGCAAAATTCTGTTGCTACAGAAAAATTAATCAGCTGGGCACAGTGGGGCACGCCTCTGGTCCCAGCTACTTGGGAGACTGAGGTGGGAAGATTGCTTGAGCCTAGAAGTTTGAGGTTACAGTGAGCTATGGTCATGCCACTGCACTCCAGCCTGGGCAACAGAGGAAGACCCTCTATCTCTAAAAAGAAAGAATAAAAAAGTGAAGCTTTATAGCTTTATTGTATGGCTTCCCTCTCTTCCTTAAGAACCTTTGGTGACTCCCCAGTACCTTGCTATAATAAGCATAAACTGCTCACCTTGGCATTTGAGTTTATACCCATCCATCCCAGGCCACCAGCCTCCTCTCTCACTGGTCCCCTCCACCTCCTGTGATCCATCCACACCCATCCCCTCATTGCCCCTCCCTCCCCACCCCCCAATGCTCAGCCTTGTAGCTTTCTCTCCACCTCCCATGTCTGAGTCTGTTATGAACCAGCTGAAGGAAGACTTCGTGGACTGTCTTAGATGAAAACAATCACTGGCTTTGGATTTCTGAGGCCCCTTTTGTCTACACCACTAATTGGTCACTCTTGGTATACACTACCTTATCTGACTTCCCAGACACCCATGAGTTGCCTGAGGCCATCCCGGTGTTCTCCTCCCTGCCCAGTGCAGGCCTGGCATCTGGCATGGAGGTTGCCAGCCGACCGGCTCCTTTGGAGGTTGGAGCTCCCCCTGGCTGGTGTGGATGCCAGCCCGCACAGCCTCCTGCCGGGGGCTGCAAAGGGGTCGCCCTCCAGTGGGACAGGCTTCCAATATTTTGGGTACGGAGACACTTTCTCAGCATCTTATAAAACTGTTTCACAGCAAAGCCCTGCGTGACAGTGATTATGTTTTCAGTATCCATAATTGAGAAAATGTGCAAGAATGAAATGCCACTAGAAATTTAACTACGTCTCTAAAAGGATCTGTTTTAGTAAACACGACAGCATCTGCAGATATGTTTAAAATTTTCATACGTACAGGGCAAGGCTTGAAATCGTGCTAATCCTCACTTGGGCTGAGAAGCAAGAGAAAGAGAGCCTGTTGGTAAACACAGCCCTGCGACAGCAGAAGCCAAGTGTCTCTGGGCTGAAGTTCTGCGGAGACCCTGGGTGGATCCATCAGTTCCTGTCTCCATGCCAGAGGGTCCCTCTGTGAGGCAGTCCGCCACAGGAGAACAGCCATTCCTGCAGGAAGCTTAAGGTTCCCAAGCAGCCCCCAACAAACCCAGGTCCCTGGAGATAACACCTTCAGCCTGCCCCACTGGAAAGGGAGCCCACAGCCAGCTGGACTGGACACCCCCACCATTGCCCCGGCTCCCCGAGGGGTGTGATAAGAACAACTATTTCATATTGAGTTCTTTCGCTGCACCTTGATGAACATATATTATCTCATTTAAAACTCTCAACCACACGAGGTAGGATTACTAACCCCATTTTACTGATGTGGAAACTGAGGCACAAAGAAAGAGGGTAAATTATCTTCCCAAGATGATACTGCTAATGCATAGCAAAGCTAGGGTTTGTACCCAGATACATCTAACTCTAGAGCCTGTGCTATTCATCTCTATACAGGAATAAATTAAAAACTTTAGCAGCTGTGAGTATTGAAAAGTATAAAACTCTCCCCAACTCAATGGAGATTTCCTGTGGCTGCTATGACAAAGAACCACAAACTGGGCAGCTGAGAACAACAGAAATTTATTCTCCCACAGAGTGGAGCCTGCAAGTCTGCAGTGAGCGTGTCAGCAGGGCTGCGCTCTCTGAGGCTCTAGGGGAGGCTCTTCCTGACTCTCGTAGCTTCTGGTGTTGTCAGCCGCCCGTGGTGCTCCTTGGTTTGTAGATGCATCACTCCAGTGTCTGCTTCTGTCTCCGTGTGGCTTTCTCCTGTTGTAGTGTCTGTGTCTGTCCTCTCCACGTGACACCAATCATTTTGGGTTTAGGGCTCGCCCTACTCCAATAGGACCTTATCTTAACTAATTATGTGTGCAACAACCCGATTTCCAAATAAGGTCACATTGTGAAGTTCTGGGAAGAGCATGAATTTTGCGGGGGACACTATTTAACCCCATGCACCCAATGATATCATTCAGAATAAAAACAATAGTAAACCTTGAAAGATGTATAAGAAAGTCCAAAAGAGTTCTGATTTTTCCTATGATGACTTTGAAATCTTAAAGGTTCTTGAAATATTTTTTTGAAGTGCGGTTGCCAGCTATACTGGTGCCTTAAGTGCATGCTCCCTCGCCTGCCAGGACATCCATCACGGAGCACCGAGGACGCCCCAGGACAGCGCATCTCTGTGGTAGCTGTCCAGGCAGGTGGCGGTAGGAGAGTTTCCACACCCCTTTTCCTTGGACCCTCTGGCCCCAGCAGCACCGGGCCTCATTTGGAAACTGCTGCTCCCGCTTTCTCCCTGCTCACACGCTCCCAGCAAGGGTCTCACATCACTCGCCCTGTGGCTGCAATTATGTTCCCGGGGCACAGACCCCTGACCCCAGCGGGACATCTGGCACGTAGGATGAAGATACCTTAGCTAGGTCTCAACCAGTATCTTGAACGGAGAAGCTGTATTTCAGGAGCGGTTGTGACTGTGTTTTGTGCAGTGTGGACAGAGGAGAAAAATCCCACCTCCAGGAAAGAAAAGTGACACAGACGCACAAAGAAAAGCCGGGAGGTATCTTGTTCTCTTCTGGCTCCCGCTGTTGCTACCAAGACGTCAGTTCTCTGTTTAATTGTCACTCCTTTCAATTGGGAGGAACAAAAATGGAAATAAATTCATTTTAAGATTTTTAAAAAATTAAAAAAATAATTGTCACTCCTTTGCAGGTGATCTGGCTGCTTAGAAGACCTTCTTCTTGCCTCTGACGTTCTGAAACTTGGCTATGCTATGCCCAGGATTGTATCTATTTTTATTTGTCTTGATTATTGGACCCAAGGATTTGTATCTTTCATTACTTCTGAAAAAGTTCTCAGCCCATTATTTCGTTGCTTTTCTCCCCTTCCCTCGATTCTCTCCTGGAACTCCTCTAAAATGTATTAGACCTTCTGATGCCCCACTTAAATCTCTTACTTTCTCCTTCATGCCTCTTCTCCTGCAGGGCTCACGTTTGCTTCTGCCAGGCATTGGGATTCATGCTCTACGTGGCCTGAAAAAACCAAAGTTTTTCCCCCAATATTATTTAGCATTTCTTTGAATTCTGTGCAGCTATACTCCCACGTTTCGCTTTGAAATAAGTGGTTTCTAAAGCAGGTTGGAAGGGTCCTTGGTGAAAGCCACTAACCCTAAGACTCACAAGCAAGAAAATATGCCCAGGGGGCAGGTGGCTGACAGAAGAGCTGCTTTTGCATACGAATCTAGGTGGTTACTCAGCATGACCATGTGCTCCTCTCCAGTCAGGGCCTGGCCTCCTTGTAGGGTCCTGGGACGCCCATGGCAGTGGGAGAGAGACACTCAAAGCCATGTCTGCGGAAGGCTGCGTACTTAAAACAGAGCGAGAGGTGGGAATAGGTTACCAGTCCAATCTAGGCAGAACAGGGGCAGATTCTGGAAGCCAGGTTCTCAGCCAGAGATGGGACAGGCAGGGGGCAAATTAGGAGCCACTCAAGAGCAACACATCCAGAGTAGCAGAGAGCAGCCCTGCTCACGTGTGTAGAGCAGGCCTTGCTGCCTGGGACTGACACTGCCAGGAGGCACGTGGGAGGACCAGCCTCGTTTAAAGGGGCACGGTCAGATCAGCACAGAGATTGTCATGCAAGCTGGTTCCATGAGCAGATCCAGGACATCACAGAACTGGGATGGAGGTGAGGTTAACCAACACTCAGCTAGAACCGAAATAGGGTTGGGGTGAGGCCCAAACAAGAAAGTCTTGGTTTCCTGGGGGCCCAGAATCCCTGAGAGAAATGCTCTAATCTAACCTTGAAGTGCACAGGTGGATGTGACAGGAACTAGGTGGGGAGCTGGGAGGAAGGGGGAAAGCCTGTGCCCCCCAACGCGCCGTGACCCAGCAGCAGAAGGAACTGATGAGGAGTGAGAAACTCTCTCGATGACCAGGGCTGCTGCAGTAGGGTCCCCAACAGCCAGCCACAAAGCCTGCAGTAGAAGCATGTCTTGTCCTGGACCCAAGTTCAGGAGTCTTCTTAGGAACACAGGAGAAGCCAATGTACTGAGAAGTCCTGCAGCAGCAACCCTGGCCTTTCCCCAGCCCTGAACTCAGCTCTCACCAGCACCCACAGTTGCAGAGCCGGGGCTTCTGGCAGACTGTCTGCTCTCCAAGGAATGCCAGAGTTTCATTTCTTTTCAAGGCAAAGAAGGAAGGATGTGTCTCTACCCCTGTTCTGTGCCCTTCATTCTCTCCTCCACTGATCAGCGAAGTTATAATGAATAAAAACAGCGAGACTGTGACTGACTCTGGAAGAAGAAAATGAAATATCCTTATATTCACCTGCATTGCCAGCGCTGGAAGGATCAAGCCAAGTGCAGTTGGTTGAGGAACTACTCCATCTTCGCTGGGAAGAACAGGGTGATGAAGGTGAATCCCAGCACTGCCTCTTGCCGATTGGGAATCGGTCAGTGACAACCAGAAAATTTCAGAGAGTATGGAATTTCAGGACCAGACTATTTCCGAGTCATCTCGTTCAATACCTTCTCCTACCACGTGGGACAAGGAATCCCAGAGGAGTGAAGTTTCTTAGTAACACAGAGTCACTCAGGCATCCAGCCCAGCCCTTTCATTTTACAGCTGAGGAAACTGAGGCTGTAAAAAAGATTTGCCTCGAGCCACTCAGCAGCCTGGGGCAGAGTGTGGCCAGGTCTCCCCATCTGATCCTCTTTCTTCTTTCTGTCTCACCCCTGGATTAGCGATCTTCCCATATTCTTGAGTAATCAACCCACAAATGCCTGTGTCTCCTTCTCTGTGACATCCAGACAGCATCACGACCAGGGACAGCCCAGACTGTTACAACTCCCCGGTGAACTTTTCCATGTTTTCAAAACTCTGCATTGATGCGATGATTTCACAACATCAGAATTATATGTTTTCAAGAGCCGCTCTTGTAAAACATGCAGTTTTGAGAAGAGCGTTGGCTGTAAGCATTAACAGTTAGGAATGCAGAGCCTGGCCCCCGCGCAGCTCAGGATTTTTAAACTTTCATGACAAATTTGCATAAACACCCTCCTTTAAAATGAAAAACAGTAAAGTCCGGGCTTTGGATGGCAGGCTTTGCTCCAACGCGAGCCTCCTGAACCTCAGCTCTAATTTAAACGTGCTTCCTTCCAAAGGCTGGTTCCAGCCACACCCGCCTCTTGCAGAGACAAAGAGGCAGATTTTTGGAGCCAAAGCTGGTTCTTGACCAGCCTCAAGTCTCAGATTCAGTCTTAGACCCTGACAGACTGTGTGTGCTCCTGGACCACAATCCAGCTGGTGGCTGTGGTCAAGGAAGAATACGGCCCACAGAGGACTGACACGGAGGCTGCCTGGGCTCAGACAGGCACCGCGGTGGACAGTGACCAAATGGCTGATCTTTTGAGCCATCCAGGAAGGAGCCGAACAGAGTCAGCGATAGACAGGAGAAAGAACGTGGTCCTTGGATTGATGCTAAGCTGGGTTCAAATTACTGGCCAAGGCCTGCTAATTGGCCTGTGACCCTGGACAAGTTGCTCAACCCCTCCGAGACCTCATTTGGCTCACTCGTTCAATGGCACTAGCAATAGATATCGCAGGCCTGTTGTGAGAATAGGATCATGGAGACCTTGCTGCTGGGGGCACAGACAGAGTGGTGCAGGGCAAAGCACGGCTGGCTAAAACTCTGACAGCCGGGAAAGCAGTGGACTCTGCCGTGGTGACACCAGAATTCTAAGCCTGCTGAGTATTCGACCTGGATTCTGCTTTGCTCCACATCCACCTGAGCACGTTGTCCTGGCTTGGTGCTGCTGCTGTGATAGGGATCAAACGTCAGACTCCTTTTAGAGGATTGGATTAGGAAGTGCACCGAACGTGGGGCCAGAAGGCCAGGTGTGAGATCCACTCTG